>JAYXIM010033033.1:0-22491 GCA_037575425.1 Anastrepha fraterculus
TTAGAAAAAAATATATATATATGGGACGTTCCACGTCAACCGGTACACTAGCCGGTCCAAAATTCTATGGGACCGATTTTGAAGTCCAAGGTCTCAAAATGATCGTCTGAGTGTCCACTATTGAAAGCCGTCTGGCCCATTGAGAAATTCAATATGGCGTCCAAATTATGGCGTCTAAGCTGACTAAAAATTAGAGTTTATTTAAAATCTTGTGTGTTCCTAAGAAAACCAGGAGCAATGAAAAAAAAGTAATACTGATTCTTTATGTTCTTAGGGTCGCAGATTACGATTTCGGAAGCAGATTTCCAAAATTTTTTTTTTTTTTTTTTAAATTTTTTTTTTATTTTTTTTTAATTTTATTTTATATCGCCGTATTGGATCCGCTATTTGGAATTCTTGAAATATGACTCCAGAATCGCAATCAGCGACCCCAAAAACCCCTTTAAAACAGGTTTCAAAAACATCGAAATAATTTGTTTTTTTTTGACCGTCATATTGGATCCGCCATTTTGAATTAAAAAAATCTGACTTCAGATTCGTAATCAGCGACCCCAAAAACCCCTTAGAAATACATTTTAAACAAATCGAAATAAATTAATATTTTCGGCCGCCATATTGGATCCTGGATCCGCCATTTTGAATTTTGGAAATCTGCTTCCGAAATCGTAATCTGCGACCCTAAGAACATAAAGAATCAGTATTACTTTTTTTTCATTGCTCCTGGTTTTCTTAGGAGCACACAAGATTTTAAATAAACTCTAATTCTTAGTCAGCTTAGACGCCATAATTTGGACGCCATATTGAATTTCTCAATGGGCCAGACGGCTTTCAATAGTGGACATTCAGACGATCATTTTGAGACCTTGGACTTCAAAATCGGTCCCATAGAATTTTGGACCGGCTAGTGTACCGGTTGACGTGGAACGTCCCATATACAGTGAGGTGCAAAAATGGAACATAAATAACATAAGTTACGTTTAGTACCATATCTACGCAAACAAGCTTGTTTATTTGAATGCAATTGTACATGTATTATATAATTAGTGTGTAAGCTTTCAAATGAGCCCATAACGGTTAAAATCTAACAACAACAGCTACTCATTGGAAGAGCTGAAAATAAAAACACAAATGTTCCAATTTTGCACCGCTTATTTATTTATAAAAAAAGTAGAAAAAAGAAATTATTTTAATATTTCGTCCAAAGCCCCTTCGATTTTTTTAATGCCTTTATACTGTTAGGCATACTTTCTGTATATTTAGCCACAGTTTGTGGCGGAATGGAGTACCACACATCCTGGACTCGCTCCCAGACCTCATTCATCCCTTTTGGCGGGTTTACATAGTTTGCGAGCTTTTGTTTTACGAGATGCCACAAATTCTCAATGGGGTTCATATCAGGGCTGCATAACCGAAAATTTTTGGGACTTCAGCCAGCTGGACACCAATTTTGCCGTATGTTTAGGGTCATTGTCTTGTTGAAAAACACCTTTTTCAACAGCAAGACCGGCTTTTTGGATGGCAGCAGGCAAATTTTCTTGCAAGATCGTCAAGTACTGCTCCTTTTTCATTCGTCCTTCGATTTTGATCAAAGGACCCACACCATTGCAAGTGATGCACCCCAAACCATTATGTTGCCACCACCATGCTTCACGGTTTCTTTCACGCTTGACTTTGTTCACTGCTGGGGATCGTTTGACCAAAACCATGAATAGCCATCCGATTCAAATCGGTTGATTTTTGTTTCATCTGACCATATCACCTGTAAAAAATAAAAATATCCATTAATATCATTAATTATTGAAGCTTTACTGCTTAGTACCTGCTGCCAATCTGCATTAGTCCAATCGGTGTGTACTTCAGCAAACTTTTTCCTGCTCATTATGTTTTTTTTTGAAAGCAGCGGTTTTTTCTTCTTTTCTGCAGCTTTCAATCCTAATTTTTTCAAATTTCGTCTCGCTGTCCATTTGTTGACTTTCAAATTCATTGTCTGAATGCCTTCTGACGGTGTCTTTACGCTACCGCTTGTAACTAATTTAGCCAAATGCCGGCTTTCCCGCTCGGTCATTTTTTGTGGACGCCCAGGATTTTGCTTAACTTGCAATAAATCATGTTTTTTTTTAAGCCTTTGCACTGTGGTGTGACTAACTTTGAATTTTTGGGCACATTCTCGAATAGACAACCCGTCCCGCACAGATTTTACAATATTTTCTTCAACACTTGGTTCCATAGTTTTATTTATTAATGACTTGATACTTTGACACTTTATGACACCAATTCCAGAAAAAGAACAAAAGAAACCACAGCCAAATTTAAAAAGAACCGTTAAAATTAAGCATTGAGCAACAACGAAGTAAGCGGTGCAAAATTGGAACATTTGTGTTTTTATTTTCAGCTCTTCCAATGAGTAGTTGTTGTTGTTAGATTTTAACCGTTATGGGCTCATTTGAAAGCTTACACACTAATTATATAATACATGTACAATTGCATTCAAATAAACAAGCTTGTTTGCGTAGATATGGTACTAAACGTAACTTATGTTATTTATGTTCCATTTTTGCACCTCACTGTATATAATAATTGCGATTCGGTTGCTTCTTAAGCTCTCGCTTTTTGGGCTGTACTGCAGACCAAATATCTAATATTCTAATTAAAGTTCCGATCAACACTCCGCTTACCCACTATGCTGGATAGTGTTATTGATTTGTTAATTTACTCATTTGAATTTTGTATGCCACAGCATTAGGGTGGTCAGGATTTTTTGCCAAGAATTGCTTAAATATTTACAAAAATTTATACAAAATTTATGGACATATCAACTGAAAGATATATTCGAAATAAGATTAAATATAACTTTTGCTTTTAATTATACTTTTGGATTATGCCAAAAAGGTCTGCTTGTTAACTTTATTCTGCTTGATTTTTAATTTTGAAGGATTTTCGATGAATTTTAGTTTAATTTAAATGATATGAATTTTATAACGACATTAAAGCCTACAAACTTTAAAGCACCTTTAAAAAATGATTTGAATTGGTACAGGGTGGCGCAAAATTAATCACCCGATTGGAAGATGCACATGATGATGTGATGAGTGGAGTCGTACGTCAATCCTACAATCCTATTTGACACTGAGATAGACAGATAGCCGACCAAATTCGCGTAAGCGGTTATCGCGCCAAACAATAAGAAGAAAATATACAGCTGCTGAACACAAACAGAGGAGAAAACAACGGAAATAAGAAAACAAACAAAAGATATGGAACCCGCGAAGACCAAATTTCATCACTAAAAATAATTTTGTTTTTTATTTTGTAAAAAAGTTATTTAAAAACAAAATTGGATGACTAATTTTGCGCCACTTCGTATAAAGATTAAAAAGCTAAGCGCATTTTGGTTAAATAATAATTAGAGAAATGCAAAATCGATACAAATGAAGATTTACAAAACAAATTTTTTTTATTTGATTAAGGGGACAGATGCCTGTAAAATTTCGAAAAAAAATTTCTTTTTTTTTCCATAACATGTTAATATAATCCTTTAAGAATTTCGAATTTCGAAACAATTTTTTTTTTTCACAAAATGTTAATATAATCCTTTAGGAATATGTCAAAAAAGTTTTAGAACGTAAATTTAAGTATTTCTTATATTATAGATCGTTAACCGTGACGACTCTATTCTTTGTGTTCGAGCGCTGGGAGAGGTATATGTAGTTAAGTTGTATTCAAACTTTAGACGCATTTTTCTCAAAACTATATTTTTCGAATTGGCGTACACGATAACTCGAAAGGTTATTGAATGATCTCCCTGAAATTTTGCACAAATCTTTTTTATCATATTTCTTTCTATGTGAATTTACAAGTTTTCGAAATTTTTTAGAAAAAATAATTTTTTCGAAGCAAAAATACAGGGTAGGCCATTTAAAGCGGGCCCATTTGTTTCTGAAAAAAAACATTGAAAAAAACATTTTTTTTTGTGTTGATATGAAAAATCATTTATTTTGATTCAAGGAGATTTGTTCCAGCTAGTTTTTGAAAATGATATCCTTCAAATGTTTGCCTCTGGCCTTGATGGCCAAATGTGTCCTTTTTTCGGCGTTTTCCATCGTTTTGGCCAATATTTCGGCCGGTATGGCGGCGATTTCGCGTCGGATATTGTTTTTAAGTTGAGTTAGAGTCCTTGGCTTGTTGATGTATACCTTGGATTTCAGATAACCCCACAAATAAAAGTCCGGTGGCGTCAAATCTGGTGATCTCGGTGGCCACGGAAAATCACCATTTTTCGAAATCAACCTTCCAGGGAACAATGGCTTCAAAAAATCGGGTTTAATTTTTGTGCCATTTGAATTTTGTACGGAAACATTTTCAAATCGATGCGAATTATGCGCCTGAGTGTTGTCCTGGCGATGCCTAATTCCTGAGAACGACGATAACTCGATGTTCGCGGAGCCTCCTCAACACTGGCTCGTACAGCCTCGATATTTTCAGCAGAACGTCGTGTACGTTGTCTGGATGCGTGGCTGGTATTGCTGAGACTACCGTGGTTAATAAATTTTGCGTATAAACGCTGTAAAGTGCTTTTGGATGGCGCACTTTTAACTTTATTTTTTTTTTTAAACGCACGTTGAGTTTTCACAATTGAGAAGTTATTTTGGATGTAAAGCTGAATTATTTCAGCGCGTTCTTTTGGAGTGTACTGCTCCATGGTAAAAATTGGCTTGGACTGACGCTTCCAACGCGCTATGTCATTAGTCGATCTGACGTTCCTGTCAAAAGTTATAGGGTTGCGCGCTGGGCCCGCTTTAAATGGCCTACCCTGTAGTAGGAAAATTCGCCCCAAAATTCATTTTTTTTCAAGCATTTTATTGCGCGATTTTTTTTTTCATTTTTGTTTAATTCATATAGAAATTATGGCATTAATAACCAAACAAAATTTTTGGTTATTTGTATTCAGGTCACTGACGCCGATGCTACAATCCGCGCCGATTGAGAAGCCCCGCTGCGACCTTCCTGGAAGAATTGAGTGTACATCCGCCATTTTAAATGATTAAAATAAACAAAAAAAAATTGTATATTATTTTAATATATAAATAAACTGTATGCCAATTTTGAAAAAAAATATATTGACTTCTTCATTTTAAATAATTTTAATGAAAATCAGGGAAAATATGGCTGTTTACAGGTATCTGCCCCCCTTAAATCTTTGAGAAAGTCAGGATTAGCCGAAACAACGAAGGTATTAAAAATAAAATTTTTTTGAAAAGCCGAAAACGCATACATATTAGAGGAAAATGAGTTGTAGTTTCGCCAAACACACAAATAAGTATGTGTAATACTTTGACTCTCTTATGCTCGCCAAAATGCTCTGTGGCTTTGTTTAATTCACCTTCCATACAATATTTATATGATACTTTTAAATATTATGCATTTTTTACATATGCATCTCTTGCCAGCAAACTTCAATTTGTTGATTGAAAAACCATTCCATTCGTTTTGTTTGTCTCTTATGGTTGGTAAGTATTAAAATAATTTGTGTAGCTCAAATCACTTGCTTTAGTATTTTATATGTCTCCTCGGGCTGTTGCAACGGTTGTAAATCCGTCCGTTATGATGGCATTACAGAATAACACTATTATACATATACACCCGAAGGCACATGTCAAACAGTCAAACACCTGATTGCATTTATTTAATATTGTGAAAGGCATTTGTTTCTGTAACGAAAGGAAAGAATTTGATGGAAAAGTTGAATTTAATAACTTAATGTTCATCATACGCCCAGTCAGATCAATTATGAAATTTTCTACATTAGCATATTTTCGGGTCATGCGCAAATTATTCTACTAGAAAGCCACACGATTTTGTAGCCTTGTAATACACCCTTATTCAGGTGTCACTTTACTTATTCCATTAATTAATCTTTTCGATGCCCCTCAGGACCGCTCTTTTAAAAATGTGAAGATGCAAATTTACCATATTTACATTAAATTATGGGAATCATTTCGCATTTTTCAGTTTTCCAAAATTCTAATGAACGTTTTGGCAACTTTAATATAAGTTGTTAACTTAAACTTCAATTGAAAGTGAGAGGTTGAATCGAAAGGTTGGTGGAGAAGTCTTCTATGAGAGGAGCCGCACTAAGCTTGACTTTGGCTTTCTACATCACTACAGAGTGTTCCAAATGCTGTTAGCTACTGGTGGAGTGAGTATATTGTGCCAGTTTAAGGCGACTCAAAATTTGCGTTTCTTAGTGATTTGTGGTTTTTTTTGTTGACGGGGTCATTCAGATTTTTCTATACAACGAATGCTCGAAATTTTATTGTGTATAGAGAAAAAGAATTATTAAAATTAAATTCAATATTTAAACGACTTCAATCGAATTTCCACCTTATTATGTTTAAATTCAATGGTTTATTAAACTGCCTATTTAAATTTGTATCGAAATTCTGATAGAAAATTTTGAAATTTTCATACATTTTTTTTTTAATATTTCACAATTTTTTTTAAATTTTGTGGAAAGACTAATGTTTCGAGTTATGTATAAGTACGTACATAAATGATTTTTGTTCTAGTATGAAATATATCTTTATAAAAAAAAAATTAGAAAAAAATTTGTAAAACTGTTGTCCCGATGCCTCTGAATGCTGGCCGCTGTTCACTAAGCAGAAGCAAAAAATCCATGTGGCGAAGATAAGAATGCTGCGTAGGGCTTTGGGCATACCACAACTAGACAAAATAAGCAGTAAGCAGATCAGAGGTAGCTCGAATAACTGAGAAATTGAGGGAAAATCGCTTGCGCTGGTTTGGGCACATCGTGGGAAAGTCCAAATCAGCATGCAACAAAGAAATTGGTAACTCACCCGCTTCCATCAATAAAGTGTGGCAGACCCTTAAAACTTAGCTAAGTACCATCAAAACGATATGCAGTGGAATTAAGTCCACGATCAGACTATCCTGGACAGTTTAATCTGGAGAGGAGGGCCGACCACAACTAAGGGATCATGACGAGAAAGAAGTAGAAAAAGTTCCCTCTCTTTGCTGAAAATATAGATAATAGATATTTATTACAGTTACAGGTTATTATAGCTACAAAATATTCTTTTTACAATTTTTCAATATTTTTTCAGTATAAGCAAAGTCCATTTGTTCCTCCCTGGGATCACAGTAAATAATAATAATAAAAAAATCACTGATCTTTTTCTTCTTTATTGACGCGATTTCCGCTGGTGGAGGCACTAGCGTGTCTAAGTGCAACAACTGAAAGAGTGACTATGAAAAGTTATTGACCCAATAACTACTTAAGGGATTTTGGTTGATTTTAGCAAAGCGCGTTTTCTTTCTCGTGCTAATCAGCGCCAGTTGGACACACCAAGAGAAACCAAATCCTTCTCCACCTGATCTTTCCAACGTAGAGGAGGCCTTCTTCTGCTCCTCTTCTTTTGCTACCACCAGCTGGTACCGCATCGGATACTTTTAGAGCCGGAGCGTTTGAATCCATTCGGATGACATGAGCTAGCCAACGAAGTCAATGGATCTTTATTAGCTGCGCTATGTTCTCCAACTCTGACCACAAACTGTAGTATAATGTATTCAGATCTGAACTTCCAGATGGACAATCTTCTAAGGATGTGAATTCAGGAATATAATTTTTTAGCCACTGCTGGGTGAGCTGGGTGATTTTTGCCTTATGCGCTGGAGCGGAATCTTGCTGGGAGATCCAATGCTCTCTATTGAAGTGAGTGTTGCTCAACTGCTTCACCATGCCATCTAAGATATTCTCCTGTTACACTTTTGCCCCGGTCTTAACTCATTCACCCGCAGAAAGAAGAAGAGATGTAACGCATTTACAAGACATTCCACACTAAACCATTGCGGAGGGTGGATGGTGCCCGCCCTGAACGCTAGGAACAACATTTTTTGTCTCTTCAGAAGTTTTAGCATAGATTTGGTCGTTTTACTTATTAAAAACTTCTTCAATAGTGAAAGTTTGCTCATCTGTGAAAAGAACGACCATGAACCGTTGATCGCGTTGCCCCGAAGTGGCTGCTTGTATCTGTCGATCCTAATTTTCTTCAAGCTACGGAAGGCTTTCATGTGAAGATCATATCTAATTCGTCTTGATATGGATCTGGTCAATACATTAATTTCTCTGTACATGATTTTCTGCTTTCTAAGGTGATTCCTCGAATTTTTTCTCGATCGCCTGTTATGGCTGCATTGGTTTGAACCATACATGTTAAGTTCCAATTAGAATTAGCAAAAAGAAAAGAAGGCTAATTAGCAATCATTAGCATTATCTAATCATTATTTAACATCTATGGTTTGAACCAAGTGAGGAACACCGCTTCTTTTACTGTCTGCCACTTGAAATGCTTAAGAAAAACAATTCATCGTGCGGTAAACAAACTTTCCCGATATACTAAGTTCTCTCAGCAATTCGTAAATCTCACTTGCACTTTCGCCACACTTTTGTAATGCAATCACTGCAATGCGATTTCCCTTACCTCCCCACTCCATTATTACCAAGCGAAATTTGCCACGAAACTGAGTAGGTATAGTTTATGAGTAGACAATGCATACGAACAAAAGCAAAAATAACGGAACTTTGTTCTCGGCGTATCCATTGTAACATTTGCCACAGAATTTATAGCAAAACTAAGTATAATTTACTTTTTACTTTTTCATAAATTCAATAATAAAATTATAATTCAGCTTAGCTGTCCATATTTTCATTTTCGCAAAAGCTACACGCCGCCTTCATGCCAGAGTATAGTCAGCCACTTTTGCCCCACATTTAACGAAATAGGTAACGTGCGAACAATTGTACTCGTATTAACAATATTTTTCATCAAATATCTATTCCCACCTCCCATCAATGCCGATCCGGCTACATATTTAGATGTTTGCAGGTACGGCGTGCTGCTATTATCGCATTTTCTTAGGTACATACAGAGTTTTGCAATAATTTTGCGATGAGTCAAGCGCTACTCACTTATGCCTACACACAGGCACATACACATACACAAATACATGCATATTTTCCTCTGTTTCCATTATTTTTATTTTATTTTTCGCTAGACTCTATGCACATATTGACGCAAAAATATTTCATTTGTTATGATCGCAGCCACTTTAGAGTGTTTTGAGTTTTCTTCTTACCCTCCCTACACTTGCCAATAATTCAACCGTAATGAACCACAACGACTGGGCGGTTAAGCTGCACAAACTAAAATTATTTTTCCCCTACATATTATATTATTGTTGTTGGTTTTAATATATTAGCTGCAGTAGTTGTTGTTGTGGTTGTTATTATTATTGCACGTTTGCCATGACTGTTGCATGAACGATAAACGGCAGCCGTGCTTGGATGCAGCGCTCGTTGCGGTTTGTGTTGTTGGAGGCGTTTGGCATTTGCTTTTGAAATTTGTGTGGTTGCTATTAAATTTTACCTATATGTGTGTGCATATGTGTGTGCGCAAATGAAAGTACTCTTCATGCGGGTAACTCAAACCTATACATCTGCATATTCATTTCGCCATTGCAAGGCTCGTTTTTCACACACCCATTCGCCCACTGCTGCGTCTGGGGCACGCTTGGCTTTCTGTTTGCGGGCGCATGCATGTACACATGTACGTGTGTACATATATATGCATTTGTATATGTGTATGTATGCATGTATGGATGGATGTGGCAGCTGCTTGTTTTTAAGCGTTTTGTGGATTTTTGTGTCAAGCGCATCCACCAAATGGCAAATAGAAACTATGCATTAAATTTGCACGTGGGCAATATACAAAAATTAAAAATAGATAAAAGTTAAATTAAAATATGAGACATTCAAAAATTATAGTTAGCAGGTATTTATTAAAAAAGATATGTATTCGTCTATATTTAACCTTGATCAAAAAGCTCCCGAAACAGCCGATGGGTGACTCTTTAAGCCAATTGATTTGAGTTATTTTTGTTTTATGTCAGTTAATGGAAAAACCTGAAGTCAGTATACCGAAAATAGAGTTCCAGAAATGTTTCGAGAACTTGATCAAACGTCAGCATAAGTGCGTTGCAGATGATGGAGAGTATGGGAGTGAAGGCGATAATATAACTTTTGAGGTATAAAATTGTGTTTTGAATTTTCGGAGTATATTGCGAGAACTTTTTAATCAAGGTGGTTAAGTCAGAAGGTGTGAAAAAGAATTTTTACGATAAAGAAGAGAATGATCTCTGGGCCTTTTGGCGGAGATTTGTTCATTGCAGGTTTGTCTATCATCCCGCTGGTGTATTGGTGCGTCTCTAAGCAATAGATAGAGAATAGTTTGTGTATCTCTAATCTTGTTAACTCATCTGTGAGCAGTGTCAATTTCGTCTTGGAACTGCATTCTTTATTTCACAGGCTTGGTTAGATTTACTTTCTTACTGGCCAATGATACGCACTCCAGTTGGGTTGACTATCTTGTAAATCATACCAATAGTACGATCAGTAGTCTACATGAATTCGTCAGACTTACACTCGATTCACGACAGACGCAACGTGAAAATCACGTCAGCTGATATGAATTATGTATCCATATTCTTATGGATTCACGCTCACATCTGAATAGGTGTAGATGTATCGAGTTATGGTCGTTTTAACATACAGACATATCCATATATTTATTTTCCCAGTGAAGTATAAATAGGGAGCTAATTATCATAGGCCTTTGTGGTGTCTGAAAAGGTGTGGGGCGCATTTGGTGTTGAATAACTCACTTGTGGGTTTTTTTTTGTTTTTTTTTGTTGGTTGCAAAAGGAAAGTAACGAAGCCGAAGGAAAAGGGAGGAACATGAATACAAAATGCTAATTAAAGTAGCACTTTTCAATTCTGGTCATTAAGAAGATTGGTGAAAACTACAACTTAAAAATAGCAGTCGATTGAAGTGAAAGAAGATTAACTTCTTTCTTCAATGGAGAAATAAATTAAATAAATAGGAAGAAAAGAAAGGGGTAAACTAATCGGAATAAAATAAATGCAGGACGGAGAAACATAACTTCAACAGAGGGGAATAAAATTAAGTAAAAAACAAAGAAGAAGGAATAGCAAGTGTGAGTGAGGAAAAGGTTGAAGGTTTGGAAATATATGTAGAAGGAGAGAAAGGTGGATGAAATAAGACGATGTGATGATGAATACAAATAATGTGATAAAAAACATTAATGAAATATTTTAATAAGAGTAAAAAATAAATAAAAAAAAATTAAAACAAAAACAAAAAATCAAAGAAAAAAAATTTTTAAAAAACTAAAAAAAAAATTTGAAAAAAATTAAAAAAAAAAATTGTAAAAAAATTAAAAATAATTTTTTTTTTTAAATTAAATAAAATAAAAATTTCAAAAAAATTATATAAAATAAAAATTGAAAAAATACATAAAAAAATCAAAAAAAGATTTATAAAAAAATTTAAAAAATAAAAAAAAAATAAATAAAAAAGAATTGAAAAAACTTAAAAAAATAAAAACAAGTAATAAAACATGAAGAAACTATAAAGTAAATAAAAAAGGTAAATTAAATAAAATTTTAGAATTAAAAAAAGGAAAATAATAAAAGAAAGAAAATGAAATAACAAATACAAAATTAAAAATAAAAAAAACAACTAAAAAAAAATTAAAAAAAATTAAAAAATAAAAATTAAAAAAAAAAATTTAAAAAAAATTTAAAAAAAATTAAAAAAAAATTTAAAAAAAATTAAAAAAAAAAATTGAAAAAAATTGACAAAAATAAAATAAAAATTAAAAAAAAATTTTATAAAATAAAAATTAAAAAAAAACATAAAAAAATATATATGTAAAAAAATTTAAAAAAAATAAAAAAAATAAAAAAAAAATTGAAAAAATAAAAATAAAACAGAATTGAAAAAACTTAAAAAAATAAAAACAAGTAATCAAACATAAAATAAATAAAAACAAGTAATAAAATATGAAAAAACTATAAAGTAAATGAAAAACGTAAATTAAAAAAAATTTAAGAATTAAAAAAAGGAAAATAATAAAAGAAAGAAAATGAAATAACAAATATAAAATTAAAAACCAAAAAAAGAAAAAATATAAAAAAAAAATTTAAAAAAAATTTAAAAAAAAATTTAAAAAAATAAAAAAAAATTAAATTTAAAAAGTAAAAAAAAAAAATAACGAAAATAATAAAAAACAATTAAAGAAGGAAAATAAAATTATGGAAACAAAATTTAAAAAAATAATATTAAAAATGAAAACACAAAAAAAAAAATTAGTTAAATAACTAAAGCAAAAAAAAAAAGTAGAAAACACTAATAAAAAATAAATAAAAGAAAGCAAATAAAATCATAAAAACAAAATTAGAAAAAATAAAAATAAAAATAATTTTTTTTTATATAAAAATAAAGAAATATTGTATAAAAAATAAAAAAAGTCCGAAAAAATGATGCAAAAAACTAAAATGAAAAAAATGAAATGAAGTTGATTGACGATGTGGTGACATGGTGTTGACGATGAACAAAATAAAATGAAAATAAACTTAATTTAAAACCAGTGATATCGTATACCATGAGGCAGATGTAAGTGATTTCGAAGAAGAGTAAAAGGGGTGTGCAAAATCATTTAGTAACGCTGAAGAAGAATAGTGATAATGATTGGGGTGTTAAAGTAATAATTATAAACATTTATGAAGATGCAGAGGATCTTGATGAAGACGATGATATTGCCAGTAATGTTAGTTTTGATTGGTGACGATAATTTGGGCAGGGACTATGGTATATGTAAGAATAATTTCTCTTGATAGTAATGATGATGCTGATTATAATTATGTTAATGATGATAATCATTATAATGATGGTGATCAGGGTGACAATGCTGATATTCGTAACTGTGATGGTGACGATAAAGTGAAAAACTACTTGTGCTGATGACACATAAGTTAAGTGGCGCTTACACCCTTTTTGGGTGCTTATAGCTTTTATTTGAATACCCTTAAGTCTTACCAAAGCACAAAATTGCTCACGAAAAATCACAATCCTACTTTCTTTAATGCTTTCTTCTATCAATGGCAAAGCTTTAACTGCTTTCTATATGATAATTTATATTGCCAGTTAGTGCATTCTTACTTCCTATCCTATTTCTGAGTCATTAGGAACTCTTGTGCACTCTTTGGTTTGTTTTTCTTAACACAATGTTACTCATACGCTCCGGCGCATTCCAGTAAATGTGCAGTCTAGTTAGTAGCTACATAAATGCAATACATATACGATATATGTATTTTGTATCTTATTTCGAAAATTCCAATTTCATGCAGTGTTTACATATAATACGAGCAGTTTTCCATACATTCGTACGTTTGCCAGTATATTCGTGGCTCATTTGCTGCAGGCATTGTGGTAGTTTGCTGCCGTCAGCAAACTGAAGCGTTCATTACCGGATGCCTTGCGGTTAATCGCAAATAATTAGAAGTTTTTAAACATCTGCGTGCAAGTGTATTAAGTACGCGAGAGTAAGTGTGGACCGTTTACCAACTACTTTATTTGTGTAATATAATTTGGTAATTTACGCTTTTCGAAAAAAGGTTTTTGTAGCATGAGTAGCTATAAATTTTTGAACTAAGTTTCCGAAAAATAGCACCTACATATATTGAGTGCCTGCAAAAATCATACATCTTGCATTACTTGCAATATTTTTAAAGGCTAGTTAATTTTAGATTTTTTGTTTCATAAAAATTTAGTTCGTATTCTAACAAGAACAGTAGAAATTATACAGAATATCGAAATACTAAACAGATATTTCAGCCTCAAGTACTCAACTTGATAATAAATTGCCGTGATATGTCTCCTATCTTTTGCACAGAAATACTTTGACATCATATCTAATGAGAGAAGACAGTCGAAAAAAAAACCCCGCTCGACTTACCTTTTTTCTTTTCTTGATTGGCGCGATAACCTCTTATGCGATTTTGGCCAAGTTTAACAAAGCGTGCCAGTCATTTCTTTCTCGTGCTAACCCTCACCAATTCGACACGCCAAGTTCAAACCCTGTCCTTCTCCACCTGATCTTTCAAAAGCAGAGGAGGCCTTCATCTGCTTCTATTCCTCTGCTACCACTGGCTGGTACCGCATCGAATACTTTCAGAGCGAGAGCCGCTGAGCTCATACCTGTCTCATGCGTAGACTTCCCCATTTAGCTTATATTTATGTTGGCTGTTGCATCACTGGATGCATCCGTACATGTTTTTAACAAATCTTATCGCCATATAACAAATCTATCAAACAATTTTCTATGTGGGGAAAATACAAAACACCTTCTGAGAAAAATATAACCACAAATCACCGAGAAATTTGAGCCATTTCAAATGGGTCATAAAACTGCATAACCGAAATTTTAAAAAAATTCTTATTAAAAATTCATCCTAGAAAAAACTATATATTTACAAAAATATAATTTAAATCAGAAAAAGAAATAGTCAAAACTTGTAAAAATGTCCACATTTTGCTATTTTGTTCGCGGGCTGTAGTTCAAATTGAATCCAACACGTTACCAGACAGGTGAGACTTAAAATCCCCAGCTTGAAAATTATCTCAACCTTACACAAAGAATGCGAAAAAGAATTCCATTTTGTGGAACAACATCAAGACGCACACCACAAATAGGAGGAGGAGCTCGGCTAAACAGGCAAAAAGGGTGTACGCGCCAATTATATATACAGGGTGGTTGATGAATTTTGCTACATTAAGAAACTCAAATAACTTTTTTTTTAGTGTATGGAATTAATTTTTTTTTTTTTCAAGTTGAAGGTCATTAAATTTTATTAAATGTAGCTTAACTAGTTTTAAAAATAATTGAATTTAAATGCCCCCCATGCTCGTTGACACAAGTGCGGCATCTTAGTAGAAAGTTGTTCATTGCTGCTTTGAGAGTTGCGACAGGAATAGCCGCAATTGTTGCCCGAATGGATTGTTTTAGTTCATCCAAATTTGTTGGCTTTGTTTTATAAACTTCTTATTTACATAAACCCCACAAGAAAAAGTCAGGTGCAGTAAGGTCAGGCGGCCTGGGGGGCCAACGAAATTCGGAGTTTCTTGAAATCAGTTTATTGGGAAATTTTCGTCGCAACTCTGTCATAACAGTCTGGGCTATGTTAGACGTTGCCCCATCTTGTTGAAACCACACAGAGTTGAAAGGAATTCTCTTTCGGCGTAGTTCTGGATAGAAAAATTCTTTCAGCATTTTCAAATAACGGTCTCCAGTAACCGTAACGGTGTGACCATTTTCTTCAAAAAAATAAGGCCCGACAATACAGCGTGAAGAAACCGCACACCAGACTGTCACGCGAAGAGGATGCAATTCCGTCTCGTGGAGTATCTGTGGGTTAGAAGTACTCCATATTCGACAATTTTGTTTGTTCACATTGCCGTTTAAATCGAAATGGGCCTCATCAGACATGAAAAGGCAGTTTAACATGTTTTGGTCTTCTTCCACCATTTGCAGGATCTTCGGGCAAAATTCCAAGCGAATCGGCAAGTCTGCTGCATTCAGTTTGTTAACCATTTGAATTTTGTAGGGAAATAAGTCTAAATCTTTGTGCATTATTGTTTGCAAAGACTGTCGGCTGACACCAAGTTGAGCAGATAAACTTCTTGTTGAAACCCTTGGATTGCTTTGTATAGCTGCAGCTACAGCAGCGATCGTTTCCTCCGTCCGAACTGGTGGGTTTCGATGATAAGGCCTTCTTGCGACTGTTCCTTGCTCAGCAAAATTATTCACCAGTCTCATTATGGTCCATCTGCTCGGGGGATCGCCGCCAAACAGCCGCCTGTACTCTCTCTCTGTACCAAAACTACGGACTCCAGTGCGTGATAGCGGCGGACTATACAAATTCTTGTTTGCGTGTCCCAGTTATCCATTTTAATAAATTTTAAAGATCAATCTGCAAATTAAAACAAAAATGGAACAGATAACTTAAAAAGAAAAAAAGTTATTCAATTTTTTTTGGTAGCGGCTTTCATCACCCACCCTGTATATAAACATAGAATCCTTCAAATTAAAATCGCCAAACTCAAAAATGTATGTGAAAAAAGTAATAGGGATATTCACACCGAGCTTGGAACTCAATAGCGACTCAATTACGACTCACTTAATACAGACACTTAAGGCAGTCGCCTCATTTGAAATGGTGTTTTTTGGGTATTTCTCTAAAAGCGTGTAAAACGAAAACAGGAAAAGATTTTTTTATTTTTGTTTTCAGTATTTAATTTCTTGGTCTATTGTTAAAAATTAAAATTTTTTTGTGGCTATCCGAGGTTCGTTCGAAAAGTTGTCAGTCTGCAAAAAATGGACAATACATACAGATATAGCCGGTTCTAGTGAACCGATTTTGATGCAATAAAACTTAAATGACGTAGAATTGATGTCGTTATCATGTGAATTATGAAGAAATATCAGAAACATTTTTTTAGTATTTTTTTCGGACCTTTAAAGCATAAAAAAGTGTCAAAAAACGGATTTTCATTTCTGAACGTTCGCCATTATGTGAATTTTTTTTCGTAAGGATCGTAGTTCATTTATTACCTTCATACAAAATAAGAATCTATTAAACCTTTTGATTTCAGATGACTGTGAGTGCCGGAATCCGTGTCGCCAGCGACATACCTGTTTTTGGAAGACCAATTTTCGAAATTTTTTTCTTACTAAATTGGCATATTTTCGTGTTTAGCTGGAGACACTCAGATTTTCTGTAGGGTATGCATGTGTACACCGTCTATGTATGTCTGTTTGTGCGCGTATGTATGTACGTAAAGTCTTGTCGCTCAAACAGATTGAAAAATATGTATGCGACAAACAGGACAGACTCTCATTGTTCAGCTGCTTAGTGAATGTCAAAGTGACAGCTGCTTGCAGTCAGTCAAATCATAAATGCCGCTACAACAACAAGCAAGCGCCTAAAGACAAACTGTTGACAAAAATACGTGTCTCTATAGCTTTGGCTGCCTCGACAAACGCACATACATACATGCACACAGTTTCCAAAATATCTGTGCCATTTAATGCGTACAAAATGTCACTGACACATTTCTATACCTAACACTCACTCAGTCTTCTTCTTCGTTCTCGTCCCTCTCTTCCATATTTCAGTGCGCAGATGAGCAAAGGTGTGCAATTAATTGTTAATGAACAACCTTGTTCCAAATTCTGCTTGCGTTCCAAAAACAAAAGAAACATTTTTTCCCCCTTAAATACAGCAAATTACTTTGTACCCACCGTTTACTACATCGCGTGCCCCTCTAAAAGCTCATAAATCGCGCCTCGAACTGCGTACGAACTCGACTCATTGCTGTTTGTATGTTGCACTGTTGGGTGGCTTCCTTTGAATTGCTGATTACCTCTATTATATTCGTTTTTGGCATTCCCCAACAATTATCTTTCGAACATAAACAAAATTTGGGCCAATCCCAAGTAATAGTTTTTACTCGCATCTCCACAGTAAATACAGCAAATGCGAGTAATTTTCTCTTCAATGCCGTCAGCAGCCGGCAAGGAAGAAAGGCGGAAGTCGTATTAGCAAAAAAACAGCTATAAATATATATACATATATATATATATATATATATATATAAACTCGTTCATATTAATTTATACTATGTACGTGCGTGCTTGTGTGGTTTCGCTATCTGCTCTACCTCAATGCCAAGTAGATAATCACCACCTCACAGCAGATGATTATCGTCTATTGATGGCGCGCATAGTTCGGCATTGAAAGGAATTTAATGAGGCCATAGTTGAAAATATTTTGCAAAAATTTGTATACCTTTCATATATCCATACACATGAGTATACATATATATCATATATGTACATACACACATATGCAAGTATGCACCTATACTTTTCGGTCAACTAACTTTTTCAGTGCTAAATTTTCAATTAAGTTCCTGCTCGTGCATAATTTCCAATTTCGCCTCTATGTAAATATTTAAATTTCATTTTTTTATTGCAAAAAATATTTGTACACTGCTTCGGTTGCAGACAAATTTCTACCGTCCATGCTAATAGATGCAGATAAAAATAATTTTTATTGGATTAAAGTGAAACAATGTATGAAAGATGATTTATTCATTTGCGGGCAATTGCGCCGACGACAGCTGTAACAAATGAATCAGCCTCAAATGTCACAAGCGAATGCTTTTGCATACTTTGTAGACTGCAGAAATGTCACTAAGAATATTTTCGTGCTATTTTGTTGTAGTCTGCATATAAAATCTCTCTCTTTGCCATCTTTCACTCAGCCAATAGTTCAGGATCCTTTAAATTGCCAAAAACTAGTAGTTTTTTTCAAGTAGTGGCCTTTGCGATCCTGTAGGCAAGCAAAATGCTTGGGAATCGCTGTTGGGAGGGAGACATAAATAACTTTTCTGATAGTCAAGCTGCGTTCAAGTCCCTGTCGTCGCCATGTTGCAGCGCTCTGCTGGTCAACTCCTGTAAGGATTACCTGCCATTCGGAGATGGTTTAAAACTTGTAGAACAAAGCCAAGACGCGCGCCACAAATAGGAGGAGGAGCTCGGTCAAACACCCAAAAAGGGTATAAGTGCCAATTATTTATTTTTATTTTTTAAAAGGTCCTAAACACTTTTTTACGTAGCGTAGGACTATGCGACAGATCTAAGTTAGTGCGCCTTTTGTTCTTTTGGAAAAAAACTTGAATATCTAATTTTCATAAGCCACTCTCGAAGTAATCTCAGTAACATAAAACTAATTTGATGACAAATCCATGCGGAGTTGTTAATCGTTTTGTGCTAAGTCTGGATTATACAGACCTCCGATGTAATTTTCTATCAAAGTTTTCTGTACTACTGGCTTATCATTAAAGTTGTATGCCTAGTGAAGTTGTCGCTATGCAGCACAACACTCAACTTATTCGTTAGTTATCAACACTTCCGGTCGATAAATTGTACTCTGTTAACTGCAGTGATTTGAATGGATTGTTTGATCTGATGGGAGTAGCACCTAGTGGCAATTGCCTTCCAATCTCTCGAAATATACAAACAACAAAATCTTTTAAGCTGTTAACTCGAGCTTGACTCGATAATTTCGGCTGGCGTTTTGGCCACTATTGTTTTCAGATTTTGTTATGGTATGCGAAAAACTTTTCTTCATTGCTAAGGAATCGACTTGTCAATTTTGTTACGCTTTAGCAAAGACCCGCTGGCATCCATTCGGTCGAAGAAGTTTCTTTGTCTCAATTTGTTCTTCGAACTTCTTTTCGTAAACAGTTTCAAATAGTTTTTGTTTTGGGTGATTGGCTGGATAGTTTTTGGACAATAGAATAACTGCTCAAACACCAGTCAGACTCTACGATTTTTATGATTCTATCGACATTGTCCACATGAGCTATGGGCACATGTCTCATCTTTAACGTCCATGCATCCAGAGCAGAAGCCACAGCGAAGGGTCATAAGCAGCACACGTTTTCTTCGCCTGCTCCGACTTTTCAGCTTGGCCTTGGGGGTATCAAAGCATGTATCGACCTTTCTCTTTCTTTACCTTTATTTTGATGCGATAACTGTAATTTGTATTTTATTAATTTTGACTATTTTTTTCTCTTTTCAGGTAGGTTTGATGCCAATAACTACATTAATACGCTCAGAATTGTTATATTTGTGAGTGAGTATTTAAAAAAAAAAAAAAAAACTCCTGCATAAGCGGATACAATTTTTTAGACGGATAATTATATAAATTGGTTTTCATAAAATATTCTTTTTTTTTCATTTAAATATTTTTTTTTTTAATTTTTGTTTTATTTCAAAAAATTTTTTTTTCATTAAATGTTTTTTTTTTGTTTTCATTTAAAATTTCAAAATTAATTTAAAAAATTTTTATGTAAATAAATTTCTGGTAATTTCTGGTAAATTTATTTCAATGTAAGAACTAAAAAAAAAATAAAAAAAAAATTAAAAAAAAAAGAAAAATTAAAAAAAAGAAAAATTAAAAAAAAAAGAAAAATTAAAAAAAAAAGAAAAATTAAAAAAAAGAAAAATTAAAAAAAAAAAGAAAAATTTTAAAAGCAGTAAAATAATAAATAATAAGTAAATAAAAAAAAAAATATTTTTTTTACATTTTGCTTATCTTTAGGTTTCAAACTGAAATCAAATTTACCTGAAATTTACTTTGCACATGCTTTAATGTGCACATAACATTTAAGTATATTTATTTTTACGCAGCTTCAAGTGCCTAACTGCTACACTAAGTCTATTCAGCTTCGCAATAAACCCATCATTACACTAAAAAAAAAAATAAAAAAACCTCTTATATGAGCGGGCGGGCAAAAGTTTTTAGACGGACCAGTATAAAAAAACACTTTTTTTTAATTTTACTATTTTTTTTTAATTAAAAATTATTATTTTTTGTTTTTTTTTTTAATTTTTTAAACAATTTGTTTGTTTTTCTTTTAACTTAAGTGAAATTCGGTGTGCACAAATGTAAACATTTTGTATATTTAGTTTTTACTCAGTTTCATGTGCTAAACTAAATCTATTTGCTGCGCAAAAAAACTTCATTAAACTAAAAAAAGAATCAAAAAAAAAAAAAATTAAAAAAAAAAAACAAAAAAATAAACAAAAATAAAACTAAACTTTGTTTCAATCAACGCCGGCATTTGAGTTGTGCTGCAAATTTTCGTTGTCTTATTGTTGTTAACCGCGGCAGTGAAAACCAGAAAACCAGATAAACATTTACTTTTGTTGTTGTGCCGAACATTGACGTGTAAATTTGAAATTTTTAATGCATTGCGCAATGGGTGGAAAATCGACGTCACCACTTTTATAGCAACATATTTATCTGTATGTATGTGTGCACACGGTGTTATATAATGTATCTCCATGTGCACTGAACATGCGCAATGGGCAGTTTCTGTTTAATTATACAACCTTTTTTCTGAAATGAGAAAAATAAAAAAACCAAAAGAACAAAAGCAGTATAATGAAAAATTTGTCAGCATTTCTCGGGAGTCTTTTGAAGAGTGTTCTCACTCGAAATACTGACATTTTATTCACTCAGCTCACGTACTACTAAGCCAGAAATGAGTTTCATCGCTTAACAGGTGTTCACGGTAAAAATTCGGTTAAAATAGTCTGGATGCCCAACGCAAACACTGATTCAGTGACTTCGATTTTTGTACCAGTTAGGTCTTATATGAGGAGAGCGCAAAAGATCTTGATCTTTCAAAATCATCCACGCAGTAGGCGGGCAAAGACCAATGTAGACAGATATGAGTTCTCATTCACACCCATTTTTGAATCCTCGAAGACTTCTTCGTTACGCACAGTATGAGCTCGAATTGTAAGAATATTGGCTATTTTAGTGCGCACTAGAAGCGCTTCGGAAGTACGCAGAGAAATTGCGGTTCTAACCAAAAAAATTAAAAATCCAGCTAAAACTAATAAAAGAGGTTTACACGATTACAAGGAGACTAACAAACAATAACTGTCAACACAATGCTCCCATAAAATACCTATAAAACGGCGTGTGAAAATGAAGTGCGACCATTTTGAAAAAGCTTTTAATGTCAATGCTAACATAGATAACAATAGCATTTTATCACCGAGCAGATCACAACACGGGCGACCTTTACGTAACATTTGCACAAACCATTCTAGTAAAAAAGCGATTATTGAAGCTGTAAGATCACAAAAAATGAGAAATTTGCCGGTACTGACAATATTCCAGCTGAGTGTCCAAAAGTTGACGCGAATGTCACAGCTGAAATTGGTATACTATTGAGATATCTGGAATTCGGAAATAATTCCATCCGAATGGAAGGAAGCGATATTGGCAAAGTTGGCTTAACAGGGTAACTTATCGGACTGCAGAAATTAATAATGGGCAAAATATTTAATAAAATCATTTTATATAGATCACATTGTTGAGCTAATAAATACGTACGTATACAATAAGCGGGATTCCGACAAAACTGCTCTTGCATTGATAACAACAGCACTATGCGAGTGATAATTGAGTAGTGTATTCAATATTATATATACTAACCCATATACTAATACGTGAGCTGAAAAGTACAGGGCCTAACAAAGAAAACACGAATTTTTTTTGTTCCAACTTAGCTTTATTAATCAACGTAATTTCCATCAAAAACAACGCAATCATTCCAGTGCCGCTCTAACATTTCAATACCACTTTTGCAGAACGATTTATCTTCTGCCTCAAAATAGGCCCCAGTTTCAGCGATAACCTCTTCATTCGAGCGAAATTTCTTTCATTGTTTTTTAAGTCTGTGAACAGTCGCTGGGATTCAAATTAGTCGAATATGGTGCATGTGGGAGCAATTCGAAGTTCAACTCATATTGTTTTGCAATTGTTTTGATTGAATTGAGACGCTGTACGTTGCCTTGATGAAACAAAACAGTGAGCAAACGCGGCAATCACTTTGAACAGAGCTTTCTCATAGCCAAATCCTCATGCAATATAGGTAAAGCCAACACGTTCGTTTGATTATTCTTACT
>JAYXIM010033034.1:0-22309 GCA_037575425.1 Anastrepha fraterculus
CTCTCTTAGAAAATAGAATATCACTAGAGGATATCCGCTTTTTCACCGACAGTCAAGCGGCCGTTCGAGCACTCAGCTCCTCTTATACCCACTCAGATGTGGTTCGATCCTGTCTCTTATCTCTTAACGTGATAAGTGTTCACAATTCTGCCCAAGTTATCTGGATACCGGGTCACAGTAGATTCGAAGGTAACTGCAAAGCTGATGAGCTCGCAAGAGCTGGAGCTGCGCAATCAAATGTTAATAACTTACCCACAATCCACATTCCGCTCTCAACATGTAAAATGCTCATCGATCGAGAATTTCACAGCTTTGCTGATCGGAGGTGGCGAGTGGAAACTACTTGCGTTACGGCCAGACAAATCTGGTCATCCTACAATCTGAAACAGACAAAAACCCTTATAAGTCTTTCGAAACACGAACTAAGGCATATAATATCTCTTATCACCGGCCACTTCCTTTTGGGCACTCACGCACGTCGGCTCGGGGTTCCTCAAAACGACCTGTGCAGATACTGCGAGGACGAAGATGAGGAAGTATCGAGCAGACATTTGCTGTGCAGTTGTCCCGGTCTAGCCAGGGGTCGGCTCGCTCTTCTGGGCTCTCCGGCAATTGACAATCTTTCAGTACTCTCGAACCTGAAAATCGAATCTCTCATCAAATTCTCGAAACGAATTAATATCTTTGACCAAAATTTACAATAAAAATCTCGGTTAGGTGGGGAAATCACATAACATAATGAGCTCTAGGGCAACACAACGGACACAACTTGCGGTATATGTGGCACTCCGATGCGGGGTCACCCTTAAACCAACCAAAGCCGAGTCAAGGCGGTATATCCTTGTCAGCACTTTGAGCTAAGATGTTGACGTACCCGTGGTGAGAACTGCATGGCTTGTAGTGCCTAAATAAATAGTCTCTACGGTCCCCTCCGATGCATAGGCGAAGTCGGATGTATTAAGTGCCTCACAACGGCCGTGGCGAACCATTTCCTTGCGTGCCTATTCAAAATATATATATATATTGATTTAACTCCTAATTTACTTAGTACTGCCAACTAAGCGAACTTTATCTAGCTTAAAATATTAAGAAAATATTCGAAATGCCGAATCATTGTAAGAGTTACCCAGCTCGCTGGATTATTTGAAATTCCAGTGCCACCTTGATGAAACCGATTTATAAAATATCGCCACCTACTTATTTAAAATAAGCTGGCTAACGACCACTATTTCAATGATAGTTCTGTAACATAAATATGTAAGTATGCAGTTCATTTACTTTCGAAACTTCAATTTATTCATCTGCTACTACGTATGGACATACTATTTGGTGATTTACTAATTAAAAACGGAATTATAAAACTTTAAGGCGTTTATTACATTTTTTTCTTACGAATCTGAGTGGAACAGCAGTTGCGAACTACTTGTATGTACACTTTCTTCAAGTTTAATCGTTATGCACAGTGAGGAGCTCTTCTAAGTCAACTACCCGTGATTTATGAGCAAACTGGGGAAAGTTTTGAAAGTCACTTGTAAGTGACGCACACAAACAAGCAACACAAACAACAACTGACAGACTTTAGAGTGCTCAGTTAAAAGTGAAACAAGTTTGTTTGTATGCATGTTAGTAGATATATACAGAACATATACACACATAACCTGCAATCACACCGACTAGTTATGAACTATGCACATTTCTACCAGTTTTCTTTGCAGCTGAAGTAGTTCTACCTCTATCCTTTTTAATACCATGCTTCAGTGTTATACTATATAGTTGAAGAACTAGTTCATAATGTTGTTGGTCACCAATTTTTGGCGATGAAGTAAATAAAAATTGATAAATAAAAGTTTCGAAAATAATTTTTAACGAGCTACGCATTCCTTGGAACAGTTTTTCTCTTCAATTTTTAAAATGATTTTCTTTGAAAAACTAACAATTTTCATGAAGTTAAAATATAAGTTCGGTTATATATATTACATTTTGCTTTTTATATGTATTATATAAAAATGAAATTTTATTAAAAAATGATAAGTTGGATTTTTAGGATTCAGCATTGCACAGATTATTGACTGCATCAACGTTTAAATGCATTTTGTGGTTGTAGCAGCATTAACATTCTCTATACATATACGGAAAATGCTGCCGAAGTGACAGTCCTTGGCCAGATGGTCGTGAGAACGTTTATATGCACGTAATTGTGGTCAGTATAAACGTTTGAATCATTTTTATTTAATAGAAGAATATTTTTTTCGCCCACAGCTTTAATTGGTAATTTTGCAACTAGTAAAAGTCTTGCCAATATCGAACTAGTACGACTGCTTCCATCAAATTCCAGTTCATGTATTAGAATGTTTGCTGAGTAGTTTGGATTTTCACTGCAGGGATAGTGTTTTGCATACACAGCGGTATGAACATCTAAATCTGCTACTAAAAGCTACTAAAAAATGATAAAGATCGAAAGTCAAGTGGCTAAAAGTAAACAAATGTAAGTTTAACTGTAATTTTCTCAAGTTTAAAGCCTTTTTAGTGCCTCTGCTATAAAAAAATACAATGCCAGCTGAAACTTGGTAAACATTGCGTACATACATATGTGGCGGTGTGTGAATCTACATTATGGGGAAAAATCTAACTTTTATTTGTTTCTTATACTGTTGATGTTATTGTTAAGTTTGGTACGGGGCAATCGATGAAAAAGTGCAAAAATTAAGGGAAAGGGTTAACTTAAGATGTAAAATAATACCAAATAAAGCAACAAGGGGAAAGGATTAGCTAACGACGCGGAGTAGTAAGTGTTCAGAATCAAAAGTCATATATTGTCTAAGAACTACGAGGTTTGGAATTTTCAATTTGGAGTTCATATGCGCTGTGAACTTATAAAAAAGATATATTGTACATAAGAATTAATGTAATAAAATTCCTCTAAAAACACAATTGCCCTAATATTCCAAGACAAATTGTGATCAACAAGAATCAATAGCGCATTCCTTTACTTATCACAGCTTGTTTTTCTGGGTGCGAGCACTGAGCTCCGATAAATTTGGTGCGTGTCATCAAACTGCACAACAATACACACACTTAGTACATACTTACATACATACATGTTTGTATTGACGCCTTTAATACGCACTTCATCTGCCTGCACTGTGACTGTTACTCTTCTATGGCCGACAGTGCGTATATACAATCCGTTCTCGAAATACGCACACGCTAACTGTTCATTTATAAGCATCCAATAAGTGCGTGCATAACATTTATTTCAACCTATTTGTTGATAAAACTTATTTGTTAGTGTCTCTGCGTGTGTTGTTTTTTGTCAATACACTCTTTCCCACATACACACATGCTCACACATACATATGTATGTAAGCACTTACATACGTTTAGTGGGCTTGGCACAAGATGGCAGTTGCTTAAGTCTCTGGTTAGTACTTTCAAAATGACAAATGAGTGGGTGGGGTTTCGGTTAGTGTATAGGACGGCCGAAAAAGTACGCAACTTGACATCAGTTTAGGCTTTCCGGCCGTGCCTGTGTATTATTTTGCTTTATTTACCTTTATACTTTTAGTTTTCCCCAATTTCCAACATTTTACTTTTCTAGAGTGCTTGAGTTGCTCATTTTCTTTGGAACTTGTTGGAGTGCTTATGTTGCTCTGACATTTAGCTTTTATAGCTTGTTTTTTTATCTTTAATCCATACTGTGTGAGAAAACATATTATACAATTTTTGTTACTAAGCAGAAATATTTTAGGAAGTTTAGCGAAATAAAGGAAAAGGTAAGATGTTGTGAAGATTATAAATGTTTCCAAAACCATAGGCAACTGTTAAATCAAGAAACCTACATATTTCTGTGTTAAGACTTCTTCGCTTTTTGGAAGCAAAATAACCTTATATTTTTTTATTGTAAAGGACCCATACATTTTTGAATTGGCTTACATTTTTATACAGATTTTAAAACGAAAAAGGGGCACGCGTTGTTAATTTTTTAGATAACAGAATTTTTTGAGTATTTGCTTGGAAACCCATTTTAAAAGGCTAATTTTCCTCATAAAGACTGTTTTGTGTACTTCCGGTTAGTTAGATGACCATCGGTAAATGGCAGCAGTATCAAAAAATGTTTGGCTAATGAATGTATTAGGCGCCAGTTTTAAATATTTTCTAACATATAATTTGGTTTTTATAAATAAAAGTGATTCTAACTTTATAACAGCAACAACTCTTCTAATGGAGAGCAGGTTAACATCGAAAATGTCAGAAAAACATTATCAAAGTTGCCGTCACCTCCGCGACATGCCCCCCAAGCTTCCAGTAGCCCTATAACATTCCTCCCCTCTCGGCTCATTTTACTCTGGGACTGCTAAAAGCATTTCATCACAGTGGAGCCGTGTTTATGCATTTTAGACACACTAAGTACCTCCGTCCAGGTTCCTCTCCTAACTGCGTATTGGGGTTATACTCGTACGCTATCGATAGCCTTCATTGTTTTGTGACCAATGGGGCATCGAAAGTTGCAATATCGTTACTCGATATCGACTTGTCGTCTTGGGTTCGTCTTGTGGCTTTACCTCACGCGTTCGTGCTTGTCATCTGTTCGTGAATACAGTCACTCCCACAGGAGATCTGTTTCGAAATGGCTTATTTAGATGACGCATCTGTGAGTGTTCAAATCGGTCGCATTCGCTTTGCTCTCCTATTCTAAGTTTCGGAGCTTTATTACAAAACTATCAGCGATACCGATAGCTAAACAGTTAACCATACACAACATTTCTCAATAAGGTGTATTACTATTGTGTGAGCTGGTGCCATGATATTTTTAAGCTAGAGGTAAGACACATATTTTCAAATATTAACCTCCTGCTACTCATGCAAGTGCTGTAAAATTTAAGATTAGAAATATACCGAAATTATTAAATTTCTGAAGATGGTTGGCTGGTTGGTTAATGTGTTGATTCATCCAGAATCCATCTAGCACTTCCGCACCATTTTGTCGCCTCGCTACTAACTTGTTTAACGGCTAATTACTGCCTGACTATATCCGGTCTGTGAGGTTTTACAACCTTATTAGATTGTTGACGTCAAATCCAGACAGTTGTTCGATACTATCGAACAGTGCTTCCCAGGGTTGACATTCTCTTCTTCCATACGGCTGCGCAATCACAAAGGAAATCGGAAATCGTTTCCTTTTTCTCTGGTTGTTTACAACTGTGACAATGTGGATTGTGGCAATTCCCGTGAGTCTCAAGGTGTACCGCTGTATCATGTTTATCAATGTTAACGTTTGGTTGAGGTTGTAGGTGGGTTATAACGTTTTGTTAATTTTGCATGTCGTCTGGCCTCTCAATCTAAGATCCGCGATTCGAAGCTACTTTGAGAAAATTGTATTCTTGATTACACCCAATAGTGTGAATACCAATTCTGCGAAGGGGGCTGAAATTTTTGCTTTGCCGGAAGCTCGTAATCTTTCTGTTGATAAACCTGGACAATTGCAAAGATAGTGAGAAGGAGTTTCCCCTCCCCCACTTCTCTTTTATTGTGTGGTAAGTTTAATCTCACCGCATGATGCCTACCTTGGCATGTTATCCGATAATAAGCGCGTTTACTTTTGATATACCAAGTCTTTGACGTGCTTTAGTCAAGCCATGTCTTCCTGGATGTTGCACTGGTTGGTAGGACCTTCCAGCATCTGCTTGCAGTACTGTAAAAGTGAAACTCTAAGCCCGTCTTAGTCCGGCTGAAGAGAACTTCTACTAGTTCCGCTTTGGTAGAGCTTAAGGTTGATTGAATTTACCGCTTTTATAGCAGCCTGATTATCAGTAAAGAGGGCTGTTTGGGCTCCAGCTCGCAAGAAGTCGGAGATCACCTTGCTTGCGTAATTGATTGCTGGTAATTCTGTCTGGAGTACGCTAGCTTTGTCTGGAAAGCTCATTGACTTAGACAGTTGCAGTCTACGCCGCGTTATTGGCTCCTTGACGGCTTTCTCGTGTTCTCTGAGACAGTCTCTATAAGGTTGCTATTATTTATGTTAGTGATAAATGTTGAATAACGCTCCAGAGTAGAGGAGTTTTTTACTGTAAGGGATTGGACACGAGACCCTTCGAAAACTCTAACCTAGTTGTGTAGATCCGATGGTGCGACAAGTTATGCGCAATTTACGCAAAGCAATCTGCCAGAAACGCCCGGATTTGTGGAAGAACAAAAAATCACGATAACGCCCCTGTTCACACATCGTTGTTTGTGCGCGACTTTTTGGCCAAAAACAACACACTAATGATGCCACAGCCACCGTATTTCCCAGATCTGGCCCCCTGTGACTTTTTCTTGTTCCCGAACTTGAAGAGGCCCATGAAAGGACGACGCTACGCTACGATTGACGAGATAAAGACGGCATCGAAGGAGGAGCTGAACAAGATGAAAAAAATGATTTCTTGAAGTGCTTCGAAGATTGGAAAAAGTGCTTAATTTCTCATGGTCATTACTTTGAAGGGGACAAAATAGATATTAATGAATAAATAATTAATTAAAAGAAACACAAAACTCGCGACTTTTTTTAACACAACTCGTATATGTGTTTGATTTTCTGTTTCGAATTTATGCGCCTTAGATATGAGACGGCCTCCTACAAGCTTTCCACAAATGCGTACTGTGCAAAAGGTTCATAAAAATGCACTTACTTGTAGAAAAATGTAGGTATAGGTCGATAGGCATGAAGGCATGCGTATATTCATGCGTACGAGTAAATATGCAAATCATGAAATCGCTATAGTCAAATCAATCAAATTTGTCGGAAATGTTAAATTTATTAGTTCGCAAATGTGCTACGGATACAATAAAAGTGGACTCTAATTCAATGGAGGCTGTTTACTATACGTGAAATATAAATTTAGATGCAAGCGTGTGAAAGGAAAAATGCGAGCAACGACATATTGCCAGATTAGCCCCTATGAGAAGAATGTAAATGGGCTACTAGATGAATAAATGACAGATTTATGAAAGGAAATATGAAGATAGATTTACATATGGCTGAAGATTTGCGGCGGAGAGCAGAACGAAGAAAAGCTTATTGTTATATTTTTACATAGCCGAAGGCCATAGTAGCCAGTGCTTTAGCTCTTTAAGTGGAATAGTTATTTATAATTGTTACTCTTTTAATAAATAAATAAAAAATATATTTTTACATGTATAGTCTGTTTAATAGAAGCGTGACCGACAAAATTTAGAGTTCCATTTTCAATTTCTGTTATGATAAAAAGGCGTATCCTTTTCGCAATACGTGCTGCGCAATTTGCTTGTTTTGAGAGAAATTTGGAGAGCGTATGTTACTTTTACGAATGAGTTCCGCGCATGAAAAACACATCTCAAAGGCCCAAAAATGTGACGTGCATCTGCAGCAAAATATTTAAAGAAGTCAAACACGTTTTTAAATAAATAGGTGCAATGGTATACCGAAGTTAAGAATGTTGACGACTTCCCTGAACAAGGCCCAAAAAGTGGCTCTCCACAGCAACATCAGAAGATCATTGATTAGTTTGGGACAAAGTCGATCTTATCGTTGCGTGAATCTGAAGTAGCTTCAGGTAAAAGTGGTGTTAATGTATCTAAAGATGATTCGACGCCATTTACATGCAGAAGACCTCAAATTCCAAAGCACATTAAAAGAACAACTGCTCTCATTATAACACATTGAAAAAATACTTGCCACAGCTAAGGCAAACTCAGAGCGGAATCGAGCAAACGTAATATTCCCGGATGAATATTTCTTTAGGGCGAATAGTTGTGTACGTTGGTCCTGGTTTACTGCTGATAATCGAGAGTTTCAGCGAACTATTAAGCTTCCGGTTAAGATTTGGCCGTTTATTTATGCTTACCGCCAATTTAAATGCACTTTTGATGAATAAAATTTACCAAAAAGCACTACTACGGTCAGCTGCGAAAATTTTTGGAAGAACTAGCAAAGCTTGGATTACAATGATTCCAAGCATTGCAGCCGAGGGTATGTATGTAGATTGGAGACAGCAAAATTGGATTGAAATGTTGGATAGACCTTCACTTGACATTTATAGCTGCTGGTGATGACTACACACACATTTTAATGAATAAATTGCGTACAACAAATTTTATAAGCCCATACAATGCAGTTTTACGAATCAAATTGGCCAACTAGTTTCTAAACTATGACGGTCACCCTTCTATTAGACAGGCTGTACCTTTTTTAAATTTAGTCATATGGATATTTATGAAAGTATATTTCTTCGTGCACCAGGAATTCGCGCAAAATTATTATCTTATTAACGGCAACTTAATGCCGATTGAAAACAGACTTATAGAATATTCTCAGAATTCAAAGGGCTTTTTATGTTGATAGTATGACGGTTCGAGTGACTGTCGTGCATTCATGTACTTATGTGTAAGGAATAAAATACAAAATCATATAAATATAATGGAGTTAAGGGAAAACATATATATACGAGGTGTGTTCAAAAAGTATCGAGCACGAACCGAAACACGTGCAAACAAAGCAGCTGTCAACAATTAACTGAACATTAAAAATGGCCGAACTCAACGGCATGAGTGAGAGATATGAGTACCAACATATCGCCACAAAAAAATCGAAATTCGAATATACGTAAGCTGCGAAAATTCAAAATACGCGATTTTTTTTTAACACACCTCGTATGTATACCTTTGATCTCATACATACACATACATACATATATCTCAGCTGTGATGCAACATTTTATTTTGAGCGTGTGTGAGTGCACCTGACTAAGAGCGTATGAAAGGGCCAGCTAGATTTAGCGCAATGCATAACACACAAAAATGTATATAGTAAGACGCATGTTTATAAACTCTCTTTTCTAAAAAACCCGTTTTCAAATAGAAATATACCGTTATTTTATGAGAAATATTTTTAATTAAACGATTTATTAACCTTATGTGCGCTACACAGTTTTGCACGCTTTTTCGAGTAAAGGAGCTATTCATCCATAATCTTTTGCCATCAGGTCACTACTGCTTTTTCATGATATAATAGATTTTTGTCTTACTTTATTTCAACCAAATAAATAAATAAATATGGTAGTCGAAAAAGTCTTTTCGTATTTTGTCAATAGATGTCGTTGGAGTCATCTATCTCCAGTGCTACCAATCACATTGTGTCATATCACATGGTGTTAGAAAGGTGACATTTTAAGCTTCATTTAACCAAAAAAAATTAAATTCGGAGAAGTTGAAAAAAAGTTATAGCTGTTCAAAAATGAGTGAAAATAATGAAGAAATTCGCTATATTTTGAAATGTTTGTATAAAAAAGGGAAGAATGCCACGCAAGCCACCAATGAAATTTGTGAAGTTTACGGAGATCGTCTCCTGTATCAGTTCGTGTAGCACAACAATGGTTCGCTCGTTTCCGTTCTGGAAATTTCGATGTGAAAGATGCATCTGGCTCCGGTCGACGTATCGTTGAAAAATTCGATGAAATTATGGAAAAGATTGACCAGGACCGTCACATAAGCTGCCATGACATCGCCAAGGCACTAAACATTCATCATCAAACGGTTTTGAACCATTTAAAAAAGGCTGGTTACAAAAAGAAGCTCGATGTTTGGGTACCACATGAATTATCTGTGAAAAATTTAATGGACCGAATTAACATCTGCGATTCTTTGCTGAAACGAAATTAAATCAAACCATTTTTGAAGCGAATGTTAAGAGGAGATTAAGTGGATCAAATACGACGAAAAAGATCATGGTGCAAGGGTGGTGAAGCTCAACAAAAGGTCGCAAAGCCAGGATTGACGCCTCGAAAGGTTATGCTGTGTGTTTGGTGGGATTGGAAAGGAATCATCCACTATGTGCTGCTCCAGCCTGATCGAACGATTGACTCTACACTTTACTGTCAACAACTGATAAGATTGAAGCAAGCAATCGAAAAAATTGGCCAGAACTGATCAGCAGAAAGGGCATCGTCTTCCATCAGGACAACGCTAGTGACTTGGCAAAAACTGGGAGAGCTTGGCTGGGAAGTTTTGATGCATCCACCATATAGCCCTGACCTTGCACCATCGGACTACCATTTGTTTCGGTAAATGCAGAACTCCCTTAATGGAGTAAAGTTGGCTTCAAGAGAAGCCTGTGAAAATTACTTGTCGCAGTTTTTCGCCGAGAAACCACAAAAGTTTTACACTGATGGAATAATGTCTCTAGAAGAAAAATGGCAAACAGTGGTCGACCAAAATGGTACATATTTGGTTTAATAAAGTTCATTATAAATATAAAAAAGTGAGTTGATGTTTGATTAGAAATACGAAAAGACTTTTTCGACTATCCAATATATGTGCATCCTTTTTCATAAAAGATTAGGGTTTTCATGAGGATTAAGATTAAGTTTCATAAAGGGCAGTAATATGCAACTTGAATCCTTCTAGCGATGAAACTTTTAACCCCAACCAGAGATTGGGTACCTTAGTGGGATGGCCCAGTGGAAGGAAACGGAACAAAAGAAGCGGGTGTTGGCTTTCATAGAGGGGACAGGACCTACGGCTGACAATTTTATACCAGTATTCATTATCGCGAATTAGAGGAATTATTTGAAATTACCTTCCTCTGTTGGTAATTCCTCCATTCCGCACTTCGACGTTTCGTTTCGACCTTATAGTAAGAAAACCACATTTTGGCACCATTAGTGATCGTTCTCAGAAAACTTGAGTCCCTACGAACACATTTAGGATACCTTTATAATATTCATTTTTATAAAGTCTTGATCGTCTCTCAGCCTCGGTGGCACATTTTATATAAAGATTACAAATACCAAAACCCAGTCACACTAAAATATATGATATCTTACTATGTTTTAGTGAAATTATGCACTTTTTTGTATTTTCTGTGCGTAATCTACTCTGCAGACGCCCTGGTTAACATATCACTACCCAATTCTTTTCACAGATATTTTTATTGAATCTTTCTTAAGTGCAGCTAACAAGAAGTTCTCTAATCTTACAAACTAATTTTTTACAACGTGTACAGTAGGCCGGGTCGATTTGTGGGGAGGCAAAAAAATCGCCCATTGCTCTGTGAAAATCATATTCTAGGGATCAAAATAAGAAGCTTTGTCGAAGGAACCATACCTCTGCAACGAATTCTGATGTCCCCCAATTTGAGTCGAACTTTTTAGTTTCTTTTCTCATGTAAAGGCCAAAAATGGTGATATTTTGAAGGAGTTCCAGAGGGTGTGACACTGGCATGGGCGGATCGGTCGTCCAAAGTTAGTGGGGGTCGCTCATACATTTGGACTTGATTGGAGCACTCTAAATGAGTCAAAGTGGGACTTTTCGTTCGACCCAAATTGGGGGACATCAGAGTTCGTTTTACAGGTACGGTTCCTCCGGCAAAGTTTCTTATTTTGATCCGTAGAATACGATTTTCACAGGGCAATGAGCGATTTTTAAATCCACCCGCCCTAGTGTACAGTTAGTAGTTATAATGCATATCTTAAATATAGATTTTTTGCTTTTGTCGATAATATGGTCTAATATACAGTAAATCCTTCGACACTTCACTGGAATCGGCTTTGAGTTTATATTTAGCTTGGGTCAATAAACACTGCGGCCATAGTAAATTTGTTTAAATTCCAGTAGATATTTGCATTTTTTATGAAGCCTGGAGTGCCGGTTATAGACTTCCGATTGGACCCTCTGTAGTTTTTCCACGTTTGTTTGTGTACTATAGTGGTTCCCCACATCTCTATGCCGTACCTCCATGTTGGTTTTAATAAGACCTTATATAGCAATTTGTCTCTACTCTGTTTGTCTTACTCAATTTGTCTCTATTTGACGAAGTGGATGCGTAGATATTTCATTTATGCCTTTGTAGCATAAGCTGTTTATTAGGCAGGATAGGAGTAGAGGTGTTTTTCCTAGACTAAAGGCTACGTATATACATTTCGATTCATTTACTTACAAAATATACTAACAGAAATGCGCTACAACCTTAGTCATATCATACTTGTTTCACAGTTTAGCAGGAGTGGTAAATCGACGGCAAAATTTAAAAACCATAAATTTATTTCTAAAAAGTTCGCATTTTTTGGAATACGGGGTGTAATACGAATAATATGGGCATTTCAAAAATTTTCGTTTCATACAATATCAAAAAGTGCATGTCACGTGTACATGTGAATCGTGTCGCAAGCAAAGCAAATAACAAAAAGAATTACATAAATATCATACGTATTTATACGAAAGCAGAAATAAATCTGCAAAAATCTCCTATGCCACTATTGTCACTCTGCATATGAATATCTGCTGCACTGCAGATAAAGTATGTCTTTCGTCTGTGCATGGACTCTCACACATACACGAACTTGCGGCAGCGGCAAAATAGTCGATTTTATGCTTTCGCGCATTTACAATATTCCAATCACGCGTGTGCAAGGATGTGACTTTTATTTCACATAGAAACTTGCTTCTAAAAATACTAACGTAAAAACATAAGTAAATATGTTCGTATGTAAGCCTAAAATCGTAGACAAAGACATCATTTTGTAATTCCTTTCATATTAGCCTGAAATGCATTTGTGTGTCACTTGAAATAATTTTTTAATTTAATTTAATTTTTTTTAATATAATTTAGATTTTATTTTATTTGAAAAATAGCTGTCCCCGATCACGATTTGCGTTGGCTTCGCCTTCTTTATTATTACTGTCTTGTAGATAGAGCACTGCAACTATAAGATATATTGTGTATTCTTCCAGGATTCAAATAATACCTTATAATTCTTCCTCCGAGAATAACTTTATTACGGAATCTAAAGTCCTTGGAATTCATCGTGCAAGTTCTTCAAACCTGGTTGAGTGAGCCATTATAAAATGTGTTTCCTAAGAACTTCTTCCTCTTGTTTTTTTAAGGTGAGCAGGGAACTCTAGCTAAATTCCCAAAAGGACTTCTACGGCATTAATCCAATAGTTTAGATCTGCAGCTCTAGCGCTCTTTGCTTAAAGAGTGTAAACGTCATCATTTTGAAAGGAATTAGAATTTTCAATTCGAAAAAATCGCCGTTGTACACATGACTTAATTTATATACATATTTGTATTAGAGAAAGGTACAATTTTTTGTACATTTTTGTTCATTTGATGCAAGTTTTCTGGTTCGTGTTTTAGCGTTTAATTTAAAAATAATTATTAATTATTGTGGCAAACCTACTAAAAAACTTTGCTGAATTAAATTGTTCCTAAACACGCTTCGTTGCACTTCCGCCTCACAATGTCGTATTTATTAAATTATTATTTTTAGATTGGTTGCAATTCTACGCCAAAATAAGCACAGGTTGAAACTTTCCTAAAAAGCTTTCGTTGGATGCCACTGTATATAATTTGCTGCATTGAAAATTGTACTTAAAAGCAAAAAACTCTATCCATTTTAATTAGTTTAGTGGCAACCTTTTTTATCTTTTAAAGATATAGGCGCATTAGGTTGCCATTATCTATTTTTTATGCCCTTGTTGGAAAATTGCAATTACATATATATATATAATTGGCGTTTAACCCCTTTTTAGGTGTTTAGCCGAATTTCTCCTCCTATTTGTGGCGTTCGTCTTGATGTTGTTGTTCCACAAATGGAGGAACCCTACAGTTTTAAGCCGACTCCGAACGGCAGATATTTTTTATGAGGAGATTTTTAATGGCAGAAATACACTCAGAGGTTTGTCTTTGCCTGCTGAGGGGCGACCGCTATTAGAAAAAACTTTTTCTTCATTTTGGTGTTTCACGGAGATTCTAATCTACGTTCTCCGAATGGTACTCCCGTACCAACCCATTCGGCCACGCAGCAGAAAATTGCATGTACATATATTTCTTGCATTAAATTTGAAATATATAATATTATAAATATATGCTTGTTGTCGATTTTAATCATACATACTTCATGTTATGTCCGGGGTTAACGACTAGTCATCAGTTAAATCCCCATCAAAATTAATTTTGTAGTTCTGGTAGATAGGCAAAAGTTTTAAAAATGTTCCAAATATATTATTTAATTTATCTGCATTCGGTAATTTTTTTAAATAAATTTTTAAATGAAACACGACTTTTCTACCAATTGTGTTATAATATAAGTAATTTCCCCGAAAGCCAATGATAAGTTAATACCCATTGAATGATTGTAGATCTGTTCTGCAAAGCAGAAATGTAGTAATCATTGAACCTTTTTTTTTTTTTTATTTCTTCCATAAAATATTACACCTGTCGTTAGACAATAAGTAATTTGATTTACAAAAAGATGGAATGAGAGTGATAGTGAAGGGCCAATGCCCCCAGGCTCATTTAGAAGAAATATATACATATTATTTAAAAACAAGTGGTAAGTAACAAACAATGACATATACGATTAGTTGACAATTGATTACATGGATTTTGCAAGATTGGTTGGTGTTTGACGGTTAAGCCGACTTTGGGTAGATTTTTCTTTATTTGGTAGTCTTCTCATCATAGGATTTGTGTGCGTGAATAATCTATTTATGTGTCTTCTGCTAGCGCTTTGTATTGTTTCATCAATAGTATCGATGTCAAGGTCGCGATGAGTATCTGCGTTAGGTATGTACCAAGGTGCATAAGTTAAGGTCCTAAGTATTTTAGACTGGACCCGTTGCAGTATATTTTTTGCAGCAGTGCCCCAAATCTCAATTCCATATTTCCAGATCGAAGCAATTATCGTTCGATAAATAAGTACTTTAATTTGCAATGATAGATTGGACTGAGGTCCAAGTAGCCAGTACAATTTCTTAAAGCGATTTTTAACTTCATTTCGCTTTTTCTTTATATGCTCCTGCCAGTTTAATTTCGAGTCGATCGTAATACCCAGGTATTTCGCTTTGGTGTCAATATGCACGTCAGAATTACCAACGCTAACTGGTTCAATGGTTGTCCTTCGGTTTGTGTAGTTTACTTGTATTGTCGGCGTTAATTTCGATGTTCCATTTTTTGAACCAGTTTAATGTCACATTTAATTCGTTTTGTAAATTTTGTTTTGCGACTTTTGTATCTTTATGAGATACCATGAGGACTGTGTCATCCGCAAATGTTGCAATCATGCTGTTTTCTGACTTCGGTTCCGATAGATCAGCCGTGTACAATAGATACAATGTTGGTCCTAAGACACTGCCTTGGGAATGCCTGCGTTCATAGGTTGAATGTCTGAACATGCGTCGTTATATTTAACATAGAATTTCCTGTCTTGGATGTAACTCTTAAGCATAAGGTAAAAGTCATTAGGTAGTTGTGTTTTTAATTTATGTAGTAACCCAGGGTGTCACACTTTGTCAAAAGCTTTAGCTACGACGAGGTATATGGACATGCACACTCTGTTTTTATTCAGGTCATCATTAATTTTGTGAACTACTCTATGAATCTGTTGGATTGTTGAATGGTTTTTCCTAAATCCAAATTGGTGTTGGGGTATCAGACTCATGCTTGTTATAATAGGATTTATCTGGTCAAATAATATTTTTTCGAAAATTTTTGATATTGTCGGTAGTAGGCTGATTGGTCGATATGATGTCGCTAGTGTAGCGCTTTTGTTAGATTTCGGGATCGCTATAACTTCAGCTACTTTCCAGGTACTAGGGAAATATTTAAGGCTTATAGCAGCGTTGAAAATATTTCTTAGATGTCAGGCATATGCTTCATAATTGTTCCCGAAATTTGATCGTAACCAGGCGATTTATTGTTCTTTAGAGTTTTTATTAATTGTTTTATCTCCGTAAGTATGATTTTTTTAATTTGCTTCTTATTCTCGTTTGCTGCATAAGTGAGATTTATGTCGTTATTATTATTTTCAAAAGTATCTTTAAAATGTTGAGCTAAGACCGTTGCTTTTTCTGAAGTGGTTCGGGCCCATTTCCCTTTAGTGGTTTTTATTGGTGGTAAATGTATTGTGGCACCCACCACTTTTTTCGTCGCCTTCCAAAGTGTGTACTTTGAGGATTTTGCTGCGTCAATATTTTTGAGATAATTGCTAAGTTTTTTGTCTTTTTCCTTTTGAAGTAGGTCTCTTATATCTTTTCCCAATTTGTTTAGCTTTTTCTTGTCTTCTGGAAATCTTGTTGTCTGCCATTTCTTCCTTAGCTTTCTTTTTTGTTTTAGTTTCTTTTTATCGTATCAGGTATGTAGTCATTCTTTACTTTAGTTGGTGAAGAGGGTGTGGATTTACTAACTGCCTTAATAGTTTTGTCGTTAAAAACAGATATAGCTGTCTCAATTTCATCGCCTGTTTTCAAAGATACTTTTGTGTCTAAATATGATTCCAACAGCTCAGCAAACGCATTCCAGTCTGTACGATGATTGTAAAGTGGTGGATTTAAGTTTTGTTGCGGTGGTTGTTGGGTTCTTAGTATAATTGGCGAGTGATCAGAAGAGAGCTCAAGACAAGATTCAATTGTCAGTACGTTTGGATTACTTGATTTCATGATAAAAAAGTCAAGTAAGTCAGGTACTTTCTTAATGTCAGAGGGCCAGTAAGTGGGTTCTCCGGTACTTATATAATAACAATTACGCGCTTTGATGGCGTCAAGTAATGCTTTTCCTTTCGTGTTTGTTAATCTTGAACCCCACATCATATTTTTTGCGTTATAATCTCCTCCGGCAATAAATCTACTTCCAAGTGTTTCAAGGTAGTTAGCGTATTGTGTTGTTTTGTTGTTGTGTTTCGGAGGGCAGTAAGCAACTGATATGGTAAGCTGGCCTAGAGTGTCATTTATTTGTATCGTCGTTGCTTGCAGATGGTCCATTTGATATTCTTCCATTTTGTTAAACATAATATTTTGTCTCAGTATAATAGCTGTTCCGCCATGTGCTCTGTTGTCAGGGTGATTGGTGCATATTATTTTGTAGCCGGGAATACTAACGTAGCTTTTGTCATTAAAATGAGTTTCTGACACCAATCATTGAACCTAGACAAAGCTTTTTAAGATAGACGAGAGTTTCGAAATCGGCCTGTAATTGTGAACATTGTGTTTATTTAAACTCTTAAATATAGAGGTAGTATATATATTTCCAGTCAACAACAGAGATACAAGAGGACAAGGATTTATTAAATATAGTTGTAGGAGATTCAGCAACTAACAAGCAGTTCTTCAGTACGATAGCCTAGCCGAGAGCCATACGAGTTTGAGATGTGGGTCTGAGTTTCCTAATGCCATTGACGACATCAGTAATAGATGGGCAAAATGGCAAAACATTAAGGGGGAGCCTACTTTAGAGGCTTCAAAAAATCGATTTTTTTTTTCGCATAATTGTCTTCCCAAACTATCCAAGAATGTGTCCTCAAAATTTCAGAAGCAAATTCAAAATATTTTCGGAGTTACAGAAGAAATTGTGAGCAAGCGTCGAGCAGGTATACGAGCGGCCGGATCGCTCGAAGTGCGATTTCTCGGTTTTTTATTTTTACGATTTTTCCTAATTGGCGGGAAAGATAGGGAAAAAGTTAAATGTCCTATCCAAACGAGATAACATTGATTGTATTCGAAATTAAATTCTCTTCTAGTTGAACCTAAAAAACCTTAAGAAAGTTATGATTAACACACTTTTTAAGCAGTCTAAAGTCAATTTGTTTTTCCAAAAAAAAATTTTTTTTTTAATTACCAAAAAATTGTTGAATTTCTCACTTTTTGTTTAATTTTCTTGGTTTAACTAGAAGCTATACTATACTAAAATAAAAATTTTTTTGGGTTTTTGGTTTCTGATGAAAATTGCGACCTGCATTTTTCCCGCCGGACGGCACATGCACACTCGAGGTGCCTCGGCAAAATGCTTGTACCAGGCATAATATGACATATAAAAGGTGGCGCAAAATTAATCACCTTATTGCAAGATTTATAATTTTGCAAATGGCGTCGCATGTCTATCATATTTGACACTTATGAACTAAAGAGCTGCAGTGTGCAAACCTACAAGCGATGGAGCACATAAAGGTCAAAATAAAAATTTCTGTGAGTCAAAATCATATTTTAGTGATGTAGTAAAAATTATTCAAAAATAAAATTGGGTGACTAATTTTGCGCCACCTGGTTTTTTAATGAAAAAAATTGAGAAGACTGCTGAAATATATAGCAATGAAAAATAAAAGTTTCGTTTCAATCGAATATTTATTTCCTTCCCAAAAAAATCCACGAAAAAAACAACTTTTTTAAGCCTCTAAAGCAGGCTCCCCCTTAAGCAAGGAATAACTACTATTATAGGGCGAACTAGAAATCAAGTCCAAGTCGAGTTCAAAACTAAGGCTAGAAAATTAGAAACTGGAGTGGTATAATTGATTTTTGATTTGCTAAGTTGCCAAAAGGACTCTGAGTTCAAACTAATATTGCTTTTAAAATTCAAGATGTAATTTCTGTGTAAGAACTTATTCAAACAGTTGAATTCCTTTAAATGGGACTAGAATTCAGAATACTGCACTGGGACACCAGTCCTTTTATACAGTTTGCAAAATTTGTGTTTCAGATCCTTTAGATAAGGCATCTTACTTATACTTATAATAAATAGAAATGTGCTTCAAGCACAACTCAAAATACTTAGTTTTGTTGTAGTTGAGTTGTAGTTGATTTTGATGTTAGACTCATCGGATATCTGAGAAAATTCTGTCAGTTCAAGAGATGGGAGCAATACTTTCCGACAAGGTGTAGTTGACATTATTGGAGAAAAACACTAATCTATAAGTAGAATTATGTTAAGGCTATTGTAAAAACTACTAATTTGTTTTTATTAACATGTGCAATCGAATTATCTATTTAATTATCTTATGAAATAATTTAAACTTTGATCTTTTACAATGTAGATCTCAGATTTTTCAATATGTATTTACGATATTTTTATTGGAATAAAGATTGCTAGATATAGAGTTATACATGTTTTTAAATACCTCTTCAGTTAATGAATCCTTGAAGTGCGTGCTACTTGAGCTTAGCTGGGACCCATTATTTACTAATTTGGACTTAACCGGTAGCTTTGAGATTTCTAATTCAAAACTAAATAGTCTGTGCTTGGAATATATTCCTGAACTTTCTACCAAGAAATATGAGTTATACTGGAGATTTATTAGCGTTAATATTGTATAATTTCTCGGATTGCTTTTGTTTTTAACCGTATTATCCGTGACAAAAGATGACTACCAAGAAGCGATTTTAACTCTGAAGCCCTCGTCTTAACCGGGCTCATATAACCCCAACCTTTAAAAATGAATATGATAATGACGTCCATACAATTTCGAAATCATTTGAGACTGTTGTTAAGAAAAAGGTGACTTTTGTTGTGCCTAGCCTTAAAGGCCCCAAATTAAAACTATTGTTCATGAAATATCGTGGAAGCACATAAGCCAAATGATTAGAATTTGCGCAACAATTTCTGTTGGATACAATGCTGGAGCGATCTGTTATGGTAAACACTTGGAGTGATGAAGCCCATTTTCATTTAAATGCAAACGTAAATAAGCAAAAATTGCGGTTATTGGCCACCTAAAGGACAGAATTAACTATTAAAAGATCTGAATACAGTCCTAAGGTGACGGTTAGTGTGCATCGTCAGGAAGTGGATTTCTTCCCCCCAAACTGGTAAGCCGTTTCGATGACATATCCTGGCTACCAAGGTCGTCCGATCTTACGCCTATGAACTTTCGGGTGAAGGCTACTTCAAACATAAAGCCCATGAAACATACCATGGCATCACGACATCATTTCTCCAGCGAGAGGCACGGAGTAGGGAGACCAGATTCCAAGAGTATATCCGTTGTAGGAGTCAACATTTAAAGGAAATAATTAAAAAATAAAATAAAATCGACACTTTTCTTCTTTGCAAATGACAAACTTCTATCATTCTTCATTCTTTTTTAATTTAGTTTGCTAATTCTGCCACCGGACGCCCTGTACAAACCCAAGGTTCCAAGTTCTAGTAGGAATATAATATTATTTCATAGTTAATCAAATGAATAAAACTATGTAGATTACTAAAGAATTATTTGAAATTTAAATCAGCAAATAAAAATATATTGCCATAAAAATATATACCAGGACCAAGGGTCGCTCCAAGATAGACCATTTTAATTTCTAAAAATGGCCTGGGTGGGCATATTAAGGGCTTGATTTGGTTCATTTTAAACCTGAATATTCTGAACATTTCGTAATATAGTACGTGTCTTTATTATTTTTTTGTTTTTTATTAAACATTCGGGATGACCCCTTTACATTTTGTTTGAGTTGACCAACTTATCAATGGAAATTTTGAGCCGTTTCACACTTTAATTTTTTTTGTACATAAACTGAATGCGCTATAAATCTGCGCCTGCTAAAGTTTTCCAGAGATTCTGCTTAAGAAGTTTAAAATTTTAGTACACAATTTTTAAATTGGCTAAATTTTCTTGAATTTTTCAAGAATTGTAAACTTGGGTTTATATTATTTAATGAACTATTAAAACAAAAACAACGACAAATGTTTCGCATACAAATTCTGGTGAATATTGTAAAAATAATCATTGTACGCAGCCTTGTATATTTTATCAGGAAAATTATCTGCCCGACTGTCTTGATTTTGAAACCTCGCAAATGCATGCTTTCCTCAGCTTAGTCACTTTGTACAACGAAAACGCAGGCCAATACGTTTTGAATAAACAAGTATTTGCTCAAGGACAACCAGTGAATCACTCAGGCAATTTAAGGCAGTTAGAATCAATTATAAAAATATAGAAAATGCGTTGTGCGAAATAACATATGTCTAACACAATTTTAATACCAAAAGCGTAAACAGTTTAATGAACAAAATTAAATCGCCACATTTATGCAACTTAGGCTCTTCCTACATTTATCTGACCCCCGTCTTCCCCAAAATTCTTCACACCTCCTACGGCATATAAAACACCAGAATTTCCATGGCAAGTTGCAAAGTAACAAACGCGCTTCTTTCGTGTGAACGTAAAATGTCACCACAATCATCACTACCGTCACCTTCGTCGCTGTTGCCATTACCAGCTGCACTTGATACTCGCTCATTTTTCAAACTTCACTGGACGTGTTTCAAAGTTCTTGGCATTATCGCACCTACCTCAAATGCATATTATCTCGGCTATTCGTTGCTGCTGCATCTACTTGTCACCATCTGTTATCCGCTGCATCTTGCCTTGGCGCTTTTCAAAAGCTCCAATACCTCGGTTAACATCGAAAATCTCGCGGTGTGTGTCACCTGTGTGGCCTGCAGTATGAAATTCGTCATTTACGCCATGAAAATGGGGCGTATACGTGAGCTGGAGTCCATAATTGGAACATTGGATGCACGTTGCAGCAGCCCGCATGAGCGTAGCTATTTCATACAGTTGCGCAAGGATATGCGGCATATTACCATCGGTTTTCTTAGCATTTATGCCATTGTCGGTGTAACGGCAGAGTTGATGTTTATCTTTCGTAATGAACATAATTTGTTGTATCCGGCTTGGTTTCCATTCGATTGGCGAGCAAACGAGTTGAAATTCTATGCAGCCCATTTATATCAAATTGTCGGCATCTCCTATCAATTGCTGCAGAACTTCGTAAACGATTGCCTTCCGACTATGGCATTAGCAGTATTGTCGGCGCATATCAAATTATTGGGCATTAGAGTTTCGCAAATTGGCTACGCAGAGCAAAATTTGGATGCGAATGAGGAGGAATTGTTGCGTTGTATTAAAGATCAAGAGCAGCTCTATAAGTGAGTGTAGTGAATATTTATGTAAGCGGAGTTTAGTTGATAGCGCTAATGTATGCATACCTACGCTTTGGTTACAATCTTTTTTTTTACTTTTATTTTGTTCTCAGAAAATGTGATTTATCTTTAAATTTGGTGTGTTTACTTTGTAACATTAATGAAGTACTTAATAATACTTAATTTCTCTAATTAATGCATTTTTGTGAATTACATAGTAAATTTGCAGTTGTCTGTTTTTTTTATTTTAACGAGTATACCAGACATTTTATTATTACATACATTTTTTTTTATTTTGCACTTATCGTTCCGCAAGCACCGTATTCGCCTGATATGGCTCCATGTGACTTTTTCCTGTTTCCCAAGCTCAAGTTGCCGCTCCATGGAAAACATTTTGAGACAATTGAAGTCATAAAAGAGAATTCGAAGAACACACTCGAGCTTGACTTGTTTACAGTAGCACAGAAAACAAACTATGTGACATATCACGCTGAAATTTGCCATGTAAGCTTATAACAGTCCTACCAAAAAACAAAAAATTTATTTTTGCCATATGACATCCGCGGACCGTTTTATTGATAACGTCTCGTTCATATTTGAGCAGAA
>JAYXIM010033035.1:0-15671 GCA_037575425.1 Anastrepha fraterculus
TTTGTTGGTTAAAAAATATATTCGACTGGTAGTGAAAATTGCTTTCATCATCATATTCCACTAAACGTACTGCTACCCTTAACAAGTATTTTTATAAAACAACTATAAATAATTACTTACGTTGGAAATAAATAAAAAAATAAATAAATAAAAAAATACTCCACTTGATATTAGTATCAGCTGAGTGCTAAATTTGGGTCAAATTATCCATCTCTCATTTTTCTATTTCTTCTCAGACATTGCGTTAACAGAGGCTATGAGAACTACACCAACTGCTGGGATAGAAGCGTTTTTAAATCTACCTCCGCCCACTTAGCAATAGAAGAGCAAGCGGCTATGCAAGCACTCTTCTTTCATATGAAAATAAAATTTGAACCAAGAGACCTTACTGAACACTTCAATATCCTAAATAGGGTGCAACATGCAGTATGCATGACCTAGACGAATGACCAACCGGAATCCGTACTAAATTTTACTAAGAGATACAAAGTTATCTTCCAATATAGGAAAAAGTTGCACATTAGCCCGAAGGTAACTGTGCGAAAAACTACTTATGGGGGCCTCCTATCAGTGGCTTCAAAAAAATGTGTTTTTCCTAAATTTTTTTTCGAGGCGAAAAAAGTGACACACAGGAATAATCTTTTCCATTTATTTGAAGGCATGATTGAAGAGTAATAAACAATTTTTTAACATAAATAAAAAAACAAAATGGCGGCCATATGAGGGATCTCGCACAGCTTCTCGTTGCGCGCTAGTAAAACGGCGTGTAAGATTGCGGTTGTAGTTTTCACCTAAAACACAAAAGAAAAATATTCAGGCATGTTCTGAAAATCGCGCGATTTCAATTCGGATCCGAAATGGCAATTCGTACGATTTTGTTTTGGGTGTTCTGTAATTCGTCCGATTTCATTTAAATTCGAATTTAAGTTTGAAACAGCTGACTTCTCTTTGGCAATTAAACAAACCAAATGACAAAAGAATTCGTTGGCAAAAAATACGAAATAATTTCAAAATAAGAGGATTTAATTAAAAAATTATCATGTTTTTTATGGCAGCTTATGTGTTAAACGAACAGGAGCAAGATTACCAAAGTAGAATAGATAGGCGGCGTTTAAGAGACCATTCGAATCCTCTCAGTGCACCGGATTCTACGTAAGATTAGAAATGGTTATACTTTGTGGCATTCATTAAGTTTTTCTACTTTAGATTTGTTTCCAACTATCGCCTAAATAAGTACGCTTTTTTAGAAGTGCTGAATGAAGTAAAATCTTTCGTCAAGGAAACGTCCATACCTATTTTATTAAAGCTGGCAGCAAGTCTTAGGTTTTTCGCAGAAGGTTCCTATCAACGTTCCGTCGGAAAGGATACAGATATTGCTATGGGTAGAAGCACAGTCTCAAAAATATTATCCGAAATGATCAATGCTTTGGAAAATGTTCTGTGTCCTAAGTGGATTAAGCTGAAAATGTCTGAAGAGGATTCTAGAAAATCAAAACTTCATTTTGTAGAAAAATTCGGTATTCCAGGAGTAATAGGGTGTATTGATGGAACACATGTGGCTCTGATTAAACCTTTGAGAACGAGCATCTATTTTTTAACCGAAAAGGATTTTTTAGCATAAACGCAATGATTGTAAGAATGAATTTAAATTGAGTTTCTAAAATTTAAAATTTACTGCCTTTATTTTACACATTTGTGATTTTGATATGATAATAAGAGCAGTTGATGCAACTCGGCCTGGTGCAAGCCATGACGCTTTCGTATTTAGTATGAGCAGTGCAAAACACTATTACCTATCGCAGTATGAAGCTGGTGACCGAGGGTCTTGGCTACTGGGAGATTCTGGTTTTGGTATAGAGCCATTTCTACTGACTCCATATAGAAACCCAGGCCCAAGATCGGCAGAGCACAGATTTAACCAGCAGCATGCAAAAGCACGTAACATCGTTGAGCGTGTTATAGGAGTATTAAAAAGTCGGTTTCGTTGTTTGAAAACTACCCTGCCATATACGCCGCAAAAGGTAGTGAAGATAATAAATGTTTGTTGCGCACTACATAACATATGTAGGAGTAATCAAATAGATGACATTGAAACAGAAACCGTATTGGAAAACAATCTAATTGATGAGGAAATTGCTGAAAATGAGGAAAACAGTAGTTTATATAGTGTTGGCAGAAATATAAGAGACTCTATTGCTAGAAATTTAATGTTATGAAACATAAAATTTATTCATATTAAAAGTAAATATATACATAACATTTCAATAAGATTCTTTTATATTTATTTTTTAGTCTCTATCTCAAGCATTTTAGTTTTAATATTAACTGTTTCCTGTTGCAACTGCTCCATTTTGAGGTAATGTCTTTGCTTTTGCTCTATACTTTGAGTCTTCAAGCGATTTTGCTCTGCCAGCAATTCATTTTGTTTCTCAACAACACGACGAAGTCGTCGAATCTCTTCCCTTTCATCTTCCTGCGATTTTGCAATCTTGTGTTGGTTTTCGCAAATGCTATCTAAAGTTGTGGATATTTTCTCCATACAACTAGATTGCGTTGCCATACACGACTGAAGGCTGTCCTGCGTTGACACTCGTGGCCTTTTTGCAGCTCTCGGGGTAGCCACCGCTTCTCTACTTGTTTGGGGACGTTCTTCCTCAGATTCGATAGCGCTATTTATATCTTCTGTCCCAAAGCTTCTACAATGGCTTATGCCCTCAACGGCTGCAAAAATTCCACAAAATCTTGCAACACATTCTTCGTTGCTCGTCAGTACATGCTTATTAAAGGGTCCACCTCCTGTTGCCTAGATTGTTATGGGCAACCTTTTTCCGAATGCACCCCTTCCAGTCAGACCATATCTTGAAAAAAGACAACTCAAAAATATTTATTTTAATATTTGACTAAATACTTACTTTTTTCCATCCATTAACATCTTTTTGTGGCGGCCCTTCTGCATTTAGCAGCGTCGTTAGCTCTTTCCACTTTTCCTCAACAGCAACTCTGTCGCCCTTCGAAAAATTCTTCGCCAAATCTGGATGAGATTCCATAAACTCGTCTAAAATTAGCTCTTGCTTGGAGTTCTTATGTTTTCCCCTAAAAGTTTTTGAATAAGTTTTAAATATTTTAAATAAACACTTTTATTTACATAAATATATGCAGTTATTTTGAGTAAATACTCACATTTTGATAAATTTATTTCAACAAACAGTTTTAAGAATATCACAAACCGCTAACGTTTAAGTTGCCGAAAATAAAACTGGAAAATTTTAACGATTTCGATTTCCAGAACAGGGTGAAAAAACGATTTGCTGATGTTCGAAAAAAAACGAAAACGGAACGATTTACAGAACATGTCAAACGATTTGAAAACGGAAAATGCGAAAATATTACCCGAAAACGATTTGCAGAACATGCCTGATTGTCTTATTTAGAAGTCTTTCCCGCATATAATAGACTACTCTTGTACACACAATTAATTATTGAACAAAGTGCTTTTTTCGCTTTTTTTTCAAAAAAACGGGTTAAATAATATTAAAAAATGATTTTTTCTTTTGTATTTTGTTAGTAAATTAGTTGCGCATTTTAATTATCTTTATACAGATTATCAGTTTGAAACGATAACTTTCGTCGTTTTTTTTAATCTTACACGCCATTTTTAAAAACATGGTTTTGATAAAACGTGTTTCAAAGTTTTCAGAAGGTAGACAGTATACTCACACGAAGGACGGACGGTACACAGGCCTGTACTCCGAAATCACTTGGAATTCCGCTATAAAATTTTGAGGGCATATTCTTCTATAATATATCTATCAATTGCAGTAAAAAAAAATTGATTTTTTGAAGCCGACTGATAAGAGGTCCCCCTTAAAACTATTTTACGCAGCTTACCACACGGCTGTAAGCAGCAGCATCCGTGCTAATCCTAAATCACCAACACAATTCTTTACTGACGGAAGCCAGCCTACCCACAAGTGAAGAGAGATTCACGACGAATACGAATGACGAAATTTATAGTTAAGCTATTTCTTTGCTACAACAGCGCTTTATATGAAGCAGTGTTAGGCGAGCTTCAAAGAAGTAATACGCCACGTCGCAAATCGATGAATGCACTGTGCATCGATTGCACCAGAGTTTGCAGTTGTCAACTCGAAAGGAGAAACAATCACGGCCGGCCTCCTCTCTAGCTATGCCTCCGTTTATACAGCCGAAGCTGCAGCGATTCTTCATGGTATTACGTTCGCTGAAAACTCTTTACCGAAAGCAGTAATTTGCACGGATAGGAAATCAGTCATTTACTCGATAAAGAATACAATGCACAAGACACACATCATCTCCTGTATCCGGAGCAAATTATTAAAAAATAGCGACCGCATAAAACTCATGTCGGCTCCAGGCCATGCAGACATAAAAGGGCACAATTGTGCTGGGAAAGTACCACTTATAACTTTGGACTATTGGGTAGTCGAAAAGTCTTTTCGTATTTTGTCAATAGATGTCGTTGGAGTCATCTATCTCCAGTGCTACCAATCACATTGTGTCATATCATATGGTGGTTAAGCTTCATTTAACCAAAAAAAATTTAATTCGGAGAAGTTGAAAAAAAGTTATAGCTGTTCAAAAATGAGTGAAAATAATGAAGAAATTCGCTATATTTTGAAATTTTTGTATAAAAATGAGAAGAATGCCACGCAAACCACCAATGAAATTTGTGAAGTTTACGGAGACGATGCTGTATCATTTCGTGTAGCACAACAATGGTTCGCTCGCTTCCGTTCTGGAAATTTCGATGTGAAAGATGCACCTCGCTCCGCTCGACCTATCGTTGAAAAAGTCGATGAAATTATGGAAAAAATTGACCAGGACCGTCACATAAGCTGCCATGACATCGCCAAGGCACTAAACATTCATCATCAAACGGTTTTGAACCATTTAAAAAAGGCTGGTTACAAAAAGAACCTCGATGTGTGGGTACCAAATGAATTGTCTGTGAAAAATTTAATGGACCGAATTAACATCTGCGATTCTTTGCTGAAACGAAATTAAATCGAACCATTTCTGAAGCGAATGGTAACAAGAGACGAAAGGTGGATCAAATACGACAATAATGCGCGAAAAAGATTATGGTGGAAGGGTGGTGAAGCTCAACAAATGGTCGCAAAGCCAGGATTGATGCCTCGAAAAGTTATGCTGTGTGTTTGGTGGGATTGGAAAGTAATCATCCACTATGAGCTGCTCCAGCCTGCTCGAACGATTGATTCTACACTTTACTGTCAACAACTGATGAGATTGAAGCAAGCAATCGAAAAAAAAACGGCCAGATCTGATCAGCAGAAAGGGCGTCATCTTCCATCAGGGCAACGCTAGGCCACACACATCTTTGATGACTCGGCAAAAATTGGGAGAACTTGACTGGGAAGTTTTGATGCATCCACCATATAGCCCTGACCTTGCACCATCGGACTACCATTCGTTTCGGTCACTGCAGTTTGATTAGAAATACGAAAAGACTTTTTCGACTACCCAATATATTTCGAAAAAAGGCGTATACAAATTTATATATGGAGATCCTCTTCTCCTCGTTATATCGTAGACAATCCAAACAGGATAAAACCAAACTACCTGAAATTGCCGTTGCAATGATACCAAATCAATCGCGACACATTCATACGTTTTCAATGGTTCCAGCCCTCCATGCTGCCAACACTGTCACTCATCATCTTTAACGGCCTGCGATCTACTCGACGACCACATTTTGAACTAATCAGGAAAAGTATCTTCCGAAACCAAATACCTTCTGCACTGTTAAGAACTACTTCCTCAGAAAATATATCAAAAATATTAAAATTTCTAGTTAAATCAGGATTGAGAAAATCGATTTGATGTTTTCTCCTCTAACATAGTTACTATATTTTTACCATAGTCTTAATTAATTAAGTTTTCTAATCTCACCACAAATAGGAGGAGGAGCTCGGCCAAACACCTAACAGAAGTGTACGCGTCAATTATTTATTATTTTTTTTATAATCTCACGTTTACATGTAAGACCTATAAGCTTACTTTTACATCAGCGAGCCGAAGGTCCTGGCAGCCAGAGCCCCTTTTTTTATTTGTGAGAATAATTGTATTATTATTTCACGTCTGTAAATAAATAAAAATATAATATGTTCGGACAGTTAATCATTCCTTAAAACCTCAAATAGCTTTACGTTCAATTCAGAAGTCTTATAGAGTGTAACAATGCACTCAACAAATTGGCGACTCTCAATAAGGTTTTCATGATTTGGATACCAGGACATGAGGTACACGAATGAAACGCGAAGACCTAAAAAATGGGCGGAAGGACCATTTATTGGGCCGACCCCATTTTTTGTCTTTATCAAAACAACCAAAAAATCAATCCAAATAAAAACTAAGGAATACTGGAACAGTTCAAGTGGCATTAATTACCCCAAAAAGTTCCTGAACTTTAATACTAAAAGAGCAAAATCTAACCCTAGACAAAAAGGGAACACTTAAAGGCTACTTTGCCGGCAATAAACATTTCAATGCAATAGGACTATCTATTACTAGTTTAAGCAGGCCCTGCCGTGATAGGGAGGAGTCCATGGAACACTTAAGCACCGACTGTGAGGCATTAGGTCACAGGAGACACAGAATTCTAGCCTCGTACCTACTAGCGAATGAAGACTTACAAATGCTCACTCCTAAGCAGCTGGTTCGATTCTTCGCAATACTGAAGAAATAAAATTAAGCACTTAGGGGTGCACAATAGATTAATCTGGTTGCAGTGCCTAAAGGCCTTACCCTAATCCGTACAACCATTACGATTACCATTCCCAAATCCAATGCCTTGCATGAGACAGTACTTCTGCAAAAACGGCCTACTCAGTACTGGGTTTTAAGGAGCCTCAAATAACAGTGCCACATGGTAGGCAATTATGCGACCAATTAAGCAGCAAAATATTTCACTCATTATGAAAATTCAATTTGAATGGATCAACATTTGCTTAGAGCTGCAGTACAAAGTCTTTGAAAGTAATTGCAAATTCTTCAAATATTTTGAGTTTTAACAGAGATAAGTATATGCGAGGTGTGTTCAAAAAATATGGTGTGTAAATAAATAAATTTTCTCAAAAAATATTTACTCATCAAATTCTATTTTATCTCCTTCAAAGTTGCCCCCCTCTGATACATTTGTGCCAGCAAGTTTTCTAATCCTCGAAGCAGCTCTGATATGCACTTTTTGGTATGTCCTTGAACTCTCTTAGCGATTCGGTTTTTATCTTCTCAATCGTTGCAAAACGTCGTCCTTTCATGGGTGTCTTCAATCTTGGGAAGAGGGGAAAGTGGCAAGGGGCCACATCTGGTGAATACTGGTGGCTGAGGCGTAATAACGGTGTTGTTTTTGGCCAAATACTTTCTCACAAGCAACGATGAGTGAGCAGATGCAGTGTCATGATGCAAAAGCCATGCATTTTTTTCCAGAATTTCGGGCGTTTTTTTCGCATTGCTTCAGGCAAACTGCGCATAACTTCAAGGTGGTACGCCATATTAACCACACGACCTAGTGGTAAAAATTTCTGCTGCACTACGCCATGGTAATCTAAGAAAGCAGTGAGCAAAACCTTGACATTTGATCGAACTTGGCGTGCTTTTTGTTTTAGGTCTTGGCTCTCCTAGACTTTTCCATTGGCACAATTGGGCTTTGGTTTCGATGTCATAACCGTATACCCATAATTGATCACCAGTTATGACCCTTTTAAGCAAATTTGGATCATCGTTGATGTCATTCAACAATTCCTGAGTGAGGCTCATGCGACTTGTTTTTGGTCAAAATTCAGCAATTTTGCAACGAAATTCGCAGCCACACGTTTCATGCCCAAAATATCCGAAGGCATTGCATGGCATGAGCCCACCGATTTGCCGATATGCCGACATACTCAGCAACTTTTCTAATTGTGATTCGACGATTCTTCAAAACAATTTTCCTTATTTTCATCGGTTGTTGATGTGCCGGGGCGTCCAGAGCGAATGTCGTCATTCACATCTTCTCGACCTTCTGTGAAAAGTTTGTACCACTTGTAAACATTTTTTGGGCTCAGAGTGCTCCCACCGTATGCCACTGTCAACATTTCAAGTGGTTTTGAGTATTCCATTTTTTACACAAAATCGATGCAACTTCTTTGATCGATTTTTTTCTAAAGCTGAAAGTCGGCGAAAACGCAAAACTCTTGTTTTGTTTATGCCCTTCACAAACAAGCTAAACCTGCTATTGCTAAAATCGTGAACAAATCTTCGAGACTTGGGTACCAACATACAAAAAATAACATAATAATCGAAAGTCGAATGTTGGTAGCTCACGATATTTGAAAATTCACTTAATTTTTTGAACACACCTCGTATATATGTAAGTATGTATAATACTCTTTCACTCCGGGTGGAGCGCAGGAACCTCGTCGCGGGATTGTGATATCATTCTGAGAGCGATGCGGACGGTAGCATAGCTTCTAATAGGGCCTGCCAAGTAGGTAAGTTACGATGCTGAGCACCGAAGCTAAAAACAATTCACCTAGTGCCGTCAGAGCTTAGACTAGTAGCGGTTAAAGCCGGCGTCCGTCGTGCAGCAAGTGTGCACGGGCTAATGCTTCATTTTTTAGAAGGAAACTGATTACAGAAACCAAAACCAAAGTAAGGAAGACACACCACTGAAACCCACATTGACGACCATATTAAACATGAAAAAGGTTACCCGAATTGGATATTGGAACGTGCATACAAAATTAATCGACCTAATGCACATACATAAATTCCTGGCCGAGCTTTTCTTCCAACATGTGACATCCATCTTCTTAGTGTCCTTTAAATCCTAGAAGACCCTACGTACTATACAAGAGCTCCAAATGGCAGATGCTCTGTGTAACAAGTCGTTTCATGAAAAAATTGCAGCTGAATACTGCTGAACTTCCATATTGCAATCCTCTTACGAAAGATTCTCACACAGCAATACTCGGCAAACAATTTTGAGCTGTAATCAAATATATTTCCGCACAGGCACCTCCTGCTTACACACACACACACAAACGAAATGGCCCAAAGTTCCAGCAGGTGAAAGTTTGTTGTGTGCCCAAAACTATTTGATGCGTTGCCGCCAATCGCATACAGGCAATTTCGCGTGATTGCTTTTGCCTCTACTTTTGCCTGCGCTTCGTGTGTACGATTTTCATTGGCAGAGTTCAATGAAGTTATTCAAGTGAATTAAAGCTCTGCCAATTTTGGACTAAATCTATGCCGAAGTTATGACTACAAGCAAATTAACATATAAACTGCTAAACACACATGTAGATGTGCGATCGCATGTGTATGAATGTGCGCGTGGATTGCCAAAGTTGGCGTGTGTGAGGGCTGCGAAAGTTTGATTGCAATTGAACTTCGGCGGCGTATTTGAATTTTTCAAATTCTCAATTACACTGATGTATGCATTTGTAGAGATGCCTGTGTGTGTGCGTGTTTGTGTGTACGCTACTGCAAACTCGTTCAAATAATTTGCTCCGTACTGGCATTGAGTGAAATCCGATTGTGAAGTAATTGCCGTAACTCGTTCGACTTGTTGAGAAATTTTGCGGCAATTTTAGTTGCAAGTTCAAAATTCAGTCAACGAGTGGGCGATGATGAAGAAGTGCATTAGTGAGGCATTCAGGCAGCATGCATGTAGCTAAATGGAGATTATCAGCAGCAAATCGTTGAATATAGCCTCAGTTCATGTTGATGAAGTGAGTTTTTATTTGAATCAATATAATTGGCTTAATGGAATGCAGCTCAAAAATTCTATCAGCTGATTAAAGAACATAAATGGTTTGAAGTTTGTGCTTGTGATTGATAAAGTAATCTAGAATTGGATCTGGTGCACGTTTGAGCCAGGTAGGAAAGCCTGCGCGACTCTGTTGTATGGCGATAGGCCTTCAGCATGGTAGGCGTCTCGGCATTCGCACAAGATAAGTTTTGTTTAATCAAAAGAGTGACGCAGAGTCCTTGGATAACCCAGTTCAACGACCATTTTGGGGCGCATTAATTTCAATTCAGAATGCAAGCACTACAGCCATTTAGCAAGACTAGTAGAGCTTTTTGCGTGCTCAGGTAGAATTCTTTTAGGGCTTAAGGGCACCCGAAAGCATAGTATCTTAAGGCGGCCGCCGTAGCCGAATGGGTTGGTGCGTGACTACCATTCGGAATTCACAGTGAGAACGTAGGTTCGAATCTCGGTGAAAGCAAAATTAATAAAAACATTTTTCTAATAGCGGTCGCCCCTCGGCAGGCAATGGCAAACCTCCGAGTGTATTTCTGCCATGAAAAAGCTCCTCATAAAAATATCTGCCTTTCGTTGAAACTGTAGGTCCCTTCATTTGTGGAACAACATCAAGACGCACACCACAAATAGGAGGAGGAGCTCGGCCAAACACCCAAAGAGGATGTACGCGCCAATTATTTATTTTTATTTATTTTTAGTATCTTAAGAATATACTGTGAAATTTTCATGCTCAAAGTCCCAGTATTATAGCTTCTACAGCTCATTAACTAGGTAGAGAGTGGTCCGTGCGCTCCTCCAACTTTAAACTCATTTATCTCGAAACGACTTTTTTCGGCACGGCGGGGATGAAAACATAAAAACTATTAAACCGAATCACTTGAAATTTGGATATGTTGTTCACAGCATGTATCGCTATCGTTGGAACTAGAATCATAATTTTATTTAAATAATTTCCTATTTTTTAAACTAAAAAATTAGTGAAAAAACCCCGATTTTACGAACTTTTTTTTTCAAAAGGAAGCTATTTTGTCAATTTTTCATTCTTTCGATTTGTTCTAGTTCCATAACTGCACTCTTTCTGATTAAGCATGTTCTTGAATTTTGTGTTTCAGATGAGTAGAAGTCGCGAAATCATCTACGCCGTCCGGGTTCGATTTTTCAAGAGGATCATCTTCAGTGGCATTTTTATAATAATAAATATTGTTTCAAAAGTAAAAAAAAAAATTTTTGTATGCTTAATAAACGTACTAATAAGCTCGAAAAGTTGAAACATCGTTTTTTAAATTTTTAATGGCAAAAAAAAAAATCGTGAAATTAGGTGAAATTTTCGTGCTCTAGATCACCGGGTACCCTTAATTTATTTTTCCATTATGCAACTGAGCGCTTTTCGAAAGAGGGAAAATAGCGGTTAAAATATTTACCTGAGTGAAATAACACTTGAGCTGAAAAGTCCTGATCCTAAAGCATAGAAAACACTAGTTCTATTGCCATTGCCTCTTTTTCAGTTAGTACTAACCTTAAAAAGGCAGCTGTTATAATTTCATGACGTTCTATTCATTAGTTCGTGAGTTATTTTGCTAAGCGTGACGATACTTTTGTTATTTTCAAAACAATGGATCAAGAAGAGTTTCGTATTTTAATTCTGCACTGCTTCTTGGTGGGAGAAAATGCCGTTCAAGTGAAGCAATGGGTTGAAAAGAGTTATGGTGACTCTGTTCTAACAGAAACAATAATAAAACGACGGTTTGCAAACTTTACATGTGGTCGTAGAGACACTGATGATGCACAACGGAGTGGACGCCCAAATGAGGCGGTAACACCAGAAAACACCAGAGAACATCAAAAACATCCGCAAAATTGTTTGAAAGATCGAAAAGTGAAGTCGCGTCAGTTAGCTGACATCGTAAAGATATCAAAAGAACGTTTTGGCTTTATACTGCATGAGCATCTGACTATGAGAAAGCTCTGTTTAAAGTGGGTGCCGCGTTTGCTCACTGTTTTATTTCGTCAATACAACGCACCGTGTCACAAGTCATTCAAAACAATGGCAAGAATAAATGAGTTGAACTTCGAATTGCTCCCACATTAACCGATTCGCCAGATTTGGGTTCCAGCGACTACTGGCTGTACGAAGACTTAACAAAAAATGCTCGCCTGTAAGAAATTTCGCTGCAACGAAGAGGTTCTCGTTGACACTGAGGTCTATTTTGAGGCAAAAGATAAATCTTCCTACAAAAGTGTCTTGTTCTTGTTGAATTATACGTTGCTGAATAATGCAAATTTTGAAAAAAAACGTATTTTATTTGTTAGGCCCGGGACTTTTCAGCCTCCATGTGTTATTTGGATTCAATACCAGATCATTGTTACTTGACTTACGACCACTCGTTGACTAGGTTTAAGTCTCTATGTTATGTGCGTGCAATTGAAAATCATCAACGTACATATATCTAAATGTGTTTAAACTTCACCACCTTAGGCAGATCGTTAGTATACAAAAGAGAAAGTTAGATATTGTGTGGCCAAGGCTGACTGCTTGCGATCGACCAAAATTATATGAGCTAATTAGGTTTACCGACTAAATACAAAAAGTGGAATATGAACAGGTCAGTCCATAAGTTCTTGCGTTTTTTAAAGGTGGTTTTAAAATTAACAAAAAAGATGTTTAAAGTATTTATTAATCAATAATATATTTTAATTCATTATTTACAATGTCTGTCCAACTTTTAGGCAAATTTTTAATTGCCTGCTCAAAAAATGTTTTGTCCTTGGAGCCAAAATACGCTGCGATATCCCTTTTTATAGCTTCTTTTGAGGAGTAGTTCTTGTTACTCATATGGGATTGAAGTCCACGGAAAATGTGATAATCACAAGGTACAATATCGGGAGAGTATGGAGGATGCAGCATTAGCTCCCATCCGAGCTCGTTCAGCTTGCCTAATGTTTGCCTTGCGGTATGATGTCTTGCGTTGTCGTGGTGAAACAAAGCTTTGCGTCTATTCACCAAAGACGGTCGATTTTTATAAGTGCCTCATTCAGGTTTGATAGCTGATGGGAATAATAATCAGCAGTTATCGCCTGGTTTGGTTGCAGAAGTTCATAATAAACAATACCGGCCATATCCCACCAAATAGACAAGAAAACCTTCTTGAGGTGAAGGCCAATCTCTAAGGGTCGGCTCTGGTGTTTCATCTTTATCTAACCACTAGCAAACCCGGCCCCCTTCGCTGGGCACACTAAAATATAATAGATATGGTTTAGAACAGAAAATATATGATTTTCATATTATTTATTTCTTTATTCTTTATTTAAGCGCTTTGGCATAAACAAAATTTTTTGTTTTTCTATTTGTTTTTGAGTAAATATAAAATATAAATTGAAAATCAGGAAAAAAGAAGATTGTTTTTAAATTTCAAATCAACGCATATGAATAAACAATCGTCTTTTTTCCTGATCATCCATGAATTTTTCGTTTCAATTTATATGTTTTATTAAGCATTGGAGCTTTTTTAACCATTATCCATTTATATTTTTCAAAAAAAAAAACGAAACAAATTTGTTTTTCCACGAACACATAACTTCATTCGGATTTCACATTAAGTTCTCAAATTTCGTAAGAAATTATTCACTGTTCCAAAATCCACTCCAAAAAAATTCACAAACAATTTTTACATGTTGCACTTACGTTTTCTCCTTATGGCACCAAATCAGAAAGAAATATTGACACATTGTAACTCACACTGTCAATTTGACAGTTCAGTTCCGCCCCAAGCGTTAAAAAAGTAAGCGACATTATGGCTGGTTCAAAAGAACGCTGTACCCGTTGCCAGTGCTCCGAATTACAACCAAACTTTACGAAACCCATTTTCAATACTTACTTAACAATGTGCGTAAGTTTGGTTTAACCCTTTCGGTCCGAACGGGACTTATATGTCCCGGCAATGTTTGAAGATACCTACAATTTTGATGGGACAAAAGACTTTTATTTCACCCATTGCAACTATTAAACATATAAAATAATTTGTATTTCCGTTAGCGGCTTTCCGTACCGAAAGGGTTAATTCGGTGCAAAGACACGGCGGGTCCACGTTTTGGCATATATTTCGAGACCCTAGTCATCAATAGGTATGAAAATTACCCCGTATTAAAGCACTTATCAACAGCTTTCATTTGATATCCATATTGCACAAACACATTTTAGGGTCCACGTTTTGGTCTCTATCTCGAGACCGTATTGACGGAGCGGACGGAAATACTCTGACCTACAGCATTCACCAACAGCTTCCATTTGATACCCATATTGTACATATATCTCGAGACCCTATCTACCAATAGGTATCCAAACTATACGGAAACCATCTTCAATACCTCCTTAACAATGTGTGTAAATTTTGTTTAATTCGGTGCAAAGACACGGCTGGTCCACGTTTTGGCATATATTTCCAGACCCTAGTCATCAATAGGTATGAAAATTACCCCGTATTAAAGCACTTATCAACAGCTTTCATTTGATACCCATATTGTACATACACAACCAAAGGTTACCAGGGTCCACGTTATATATCTATATCTCGAGACCCCAGTCACGGAGCGGCATGAAAAATACTCTGTACTAAAGCATTCACCAACAGCTTCAATTTGATATCCATATTGTACAAACACATTCTAGGGTCCACGTTTTGGTCTCTTTTTCGAGACCCTAGTCACGGAGCGGCATGAAAAATACTCTGGACTAAAGCATTCACCAACAGCTTCCATTTGATACCCATATTGTACATACACATCCGAAGGTTATCCGGGTCCACGTTTTGACCTATATCTCGAGCCCTATTTCCAAAATAAAATATAATCCATGTTACTCGTGGATGATGTAGCTTTCGAATGGTGAAAGAATTTTTAAAATCGGTCCAGTAGTTCTTGAGCCTATTCATTACAAACAAACAAACAAACAAAGTTTTCCTCTTTATAATATTAGTATAGATTGGCGTTTGCGAACAGGATTATTGTAAAGGACCCATTTTTCATCACCAGTAACGATACGGTTCAAAAAACTTTCATTTTCAAGCCGTTGCTGCAGCTGAGAACACACATTCACTCTCTGCTGAAGGTTGGCGACGGAAAGTCTATGCGGAACCCATTTCCCAGCTTTGAAACCTTTTCCAACTGAACCAGGTGCCTGTGAACTGTTCCATGCGATGAATTTAACCTCTAAACTGTCATATCGACTGTCAAATTTGGCTCTGCTTCCACGAGTTCGAGCAAGGCGTCGGAGTTAAAGACTTCAGGACGATCAGCGCGCGGGGCATCCTTCACGTCGCAATTACCACTTCGGAATTTTGAAAACCACTTTGCGCATTGGTAAAAAGAAACTGCAGTATCCAAAATTATATTTTTCGTTTTTGTTACCTGCCAAACTTTTCGTTTTATCGTTGCTCCTACCCCATCGACCGCACCTTTACCATGAGAAGTGAAATGAAAAATAGTTCCACTCTAAAACTTTGCAACCAAATTCAAAAACAAAATCTGGCAGGCTTCGCGCAATATACTTATTTTTAAACTAAGAGCAACTTCCATCCGAAAAAATATAAATATTTTGAAATTGCCCATGTTCTTTTTTGATTATGTCTACAAGTTTTGTTAAAAAACAGCACACATCGAATTTATTGTGAGTGAGTTTGTCACTGATTATAGAGTACGATTTTACTTACAGCCAAGCAACGCAAGTGAAAATGGTAACTTGACGGTAGCTAAAATGTGCGCTTTGCACCTCATTTTGACAAGTTAACCTATAATTCTCTGCGAAGTCAATTTGAACTAACTGGGCGTCTAGTTCGTACAAAAGATCAGACAAAGATCCTTCGGTGTATGT
>JAYXIM010033036.1:0-21567 GCA_037575425.1 Anastrepha fraterculus
TTATGGTTGGAAACATTCCTGAAACCATAAGCACTATGCCGTCCGCGTACGTCACTACTTTAATTCCCTTTCGGTTGAATTTTTTAAGGATGTTGTTGGCGACTAGTAAACATAGCAGAGAGGATGTCTCTGTCTACCCTTCATTACTTGTTTGTCTTCTTTATTTACTGCGTTTCCATTCTTTTTTTCGCAGTTCCTGTAACGCGTTTGCGGACCATTCTCTCATCTCGGCCCACACTGATTTCGATTGCAACATGTGATATACAATGTTGCCTGGAGTTATTCTTTTTTTTATAATTTCTTCGATCGACATTCTTTCAGATGCGTATCTCGGGTAGGAAAAGAAGATATGTTCCGCGATCTCACAATCGTTGCCGCAGAACAAGCAGGCTGCTGCATCCTCGAGACCGGGTCTTTGAAGATACTCTCTATAGCATCCACATCCCGTCAGGAACTGTATCAGGTAGTTATCTGTGTCACCATGTCCTCTCTCAATCCATGCCTGCACGCTTCTGATGAGTTTATGCGCCAATCTCCCTTTTGTCGCTAGGTCCCAGCGATTTTGCCACTCATTTATGCTCCCCTGTCTTTCCTTCTTAAGCTCTTCCGCCGTTAGTCGTCTATTTAGGCTTTTTTCTTTGTCGTAGTCTCTACCCAGTTCAGAGCCCATTATATCTGTTGGCATGATACCCGATATGACACACACTGATTCATTCGACACTGTCCTGAAAGCACATGCAATTCGAAGGGCACTTAGTCTAAAAACTATTTCGTCTTCTTCCCGTATGTGCTGCATACATGAGTGTGGACTGGGTAACTTTACCCAGGAGCGCTCTTCTGCTCTAAATGGGACCACCGATGCTGGCCATAATACTTGACAGTGCCACCGCCACCATGGCTGCCTTTCCCTATGCTTTTTTAATGTGCTTCTTGAAGCTTAGTCGAGCATCGATCATAACACCCAAATATCTCAGTGCCGCTTGTGTTGTGACTTTAAACCCATCAATGTTTAGTGTGCTCATTTCTAACTTTTTCCTGTTCGTAATGAGAACTGCTTCTGTTTTCTGTCCTGTTAGCTGAAGTTTAAACGCCGTTAGCCATTTTTTGACCTTTTGTTGTTGCCTCGCTGCTGCTGCTCTGAATCTGAGGAATTGTTTTGGCGACTATGGTTCACGCAATGTCGTCTGCGTATCCTATTATTTGCACTTCTCTCTGTATGGGGAGTTGCAGTACCCCATTATATAGGACATTCCATAGGATCGGGTCCAGTACAGATCCCTGCGGTACTCCTTTATCGTATAGGTGTACTCTTTCCGTCAGATAACTGCTTATGACTCGTACCAAGCTGGCTTTTTTTTCTCTTCTAGAGCCTTCATAACATGGGGCCAGTATGCCGAGTTGAAGGCGTTTTTGACATGCAAGGTGACAACTGCACGGTATTTTTTGTCACCATGCATACACCTGTCACCAAAAACCTTGCTTGCAATGCTTGTCACCTGACGGCGTTGCTGGTTGAACGACCTTTTCGGAAGCCAAACTGTTGTTCGAATAGTTCAGCCGGCACTTTCTCCAGATGCTGCTTCAGACGCATGCAGATTAATTTCTCCAAGATTTTACACATAATATCTATGATGCACAGTGGCCGATATGAACTTGGGTCACCCGCTGGCTTATTTGGTTTCTGAAGTAGGACTAGCCGTTGCTTCTTCCATATTTTCGGAAATATACCTTCATTTATGCACTTGGTGAACAGCTTTGCGTTGTGCCTGATAGCGATCTTCAGCGCTTTGTTCGGAATGCCGTCAGGTCCTGGTGCCTTAGCATTGCCGAAACTTTCCGCTGCCAAAACCATCTCTGCCTCATTGATTAGTTCACTACTTTCTGCTGCTGCGGGCGCCGTAGCCGAATGGATTTGTGTGTGACTACCATTCGGAAAAGCTTAGGTTCGAATCTCGATGCATGAATCATCAAAATGAAGGAAAAGTGTTTTCTAATAGCCGTCGCCACTCAGCAGGCAATGGCAAACATCCGAGTATATTTCTGGCATGAAATATCTGACATCAAAGCGTATACCACAAATAGGAGGAAGTGCTCGGCCAAATGCCCAATAAAGTGTGTGAGCTCCAACAACTTCTTCAATTATCCAGCTTAAGTGCATCCATGGAATCAATCTGAATACTAATTTTCAATGTTTTTTGTATATAAATAGTCAATTTTTTTGGTTCGATCTTTGATTTTTACACACATTGTTGTTTTAACAACTCGTAACTTACTATGACAATGGACGTTTAACAAATTTCGGTTACGCGTCACCGAAAGATAATCCCCGTAGTTCACTTGAAAGCCTTCACACAAATTTAAACGTAAGCGCTCAAAATCCCAGCCAAAATTTGAAAATTGTTTAGCCAAGTTTTTTGTTACCAAACACTAGGCAATTAAGAAGCGTTTCATGCAAATAGTAAACACCATTACAACAACAAACTATTAAAATATTTATGTAAAAGAATTACTTTTCAAAATTCGCTTTCAATTTTAGTCTCCAATGACTGCGCAGTTTGCAGGCTGCAAAATCAAAAGAATTAATGTTGCTACTTACTTTTGGTTTTTGTACAATTATTGTTGTTGAAATCCTACTATTTTCATGGAATTATTGCATGCTGAGCTGGCTGCGAAATACTCGCAAAAAACCAGAGCAACAAACGAGCAGTCGAAAATTACTCATACGCCCGTACCGGCAGCTTTTGGCGGCGTGCCGTCGAAGGCAAGTCTCGTATGTACGCCGGCCAGTTTGTAGTTGCCAATTTTGCGCTCAATTCGCTGCAATGAAGCAATAATATAATAACACACATTTTGAAAGTGAAATCAAATTGGTTTTAAATAATTTTGTACGCGGATTTCCCATTTTGAATCAGCTTTTTAATCATCCGTTGGGCACCCGGGTTTGGCGAGACTTTTTCGACTTTGGACCTGAATTTAACTTGTTTCTATTAAAGCTAATGACTTGAGCTTGCCGGTGCCTCCTTAAAATTTATATTTATCTGCATTTATGGATATATAGTAAATCAGTAATGTGATGAATAACACACTTAAAACGGTACACCAATGTACATCTTGCACAGGGCTAGGGATAAACGCGGAAAAAACGAACATGGTACTTTTTACCCACAATTGCAAGGTCCCGGCGTGGAACCTTCCGAATCTAAGCAACAACGAACTACTTCTCAAAGATCATGCGAGGTACCTCGGAGTAATACTAGAAGGTAAATTGCATGTAAAAGAATGCTGGGCGTTACTTAGGGGTCTATCACCCTCTCTGATACATTGGTGCTACACGGCAGTAGTTAGACCGATCTTGCTGTATGGGGCCCTAGTATGATGGACTACTCATTCTTGAATTATTATTGAAATTCTTAGATTGTTACCAATGGATTAAGTAATTTAGACCTACCTTCAAGCGGATCCTGCTCCGCCGACTCCACTGTCTCAAGAAAGAAATAGAAGAGGCATAACATTTAGAAACAGGGGTCAGTGCAACTGTTCACGCATGGTTCGAAACTCGCCGGCAGTATATTTGCAGGAATAAGCCAGCAGAAGCTCGGCATTAAGCTTAAATTTAAGCTCTAATATCGCCAGTTTTTTCCAAGAAGGTTCCAGGTAGGGACTGTCATTGATATCTGAGTGGTGTAATAGCCTTTTTGGAGATAAGTATTTGTTGTGGCAGTCAGGAGACAGACCACAGGTTGTTCGGAGCCCTCGAGGGAACTTCTAAGGCTAACAAAGCCGCAACTCTCGAATTTAGTTGGTGTCCTTATCGGGCACAGTCCATGCGGTGAAACTTGGGAAGCTGTCTAGTGGATGAGGTGGAGTCATCTTAGCACCTACATCTCAACTACCTGCTCTCTTAGGGCTAAGATTCAGACATCTGCGCTCCTACTTTTTTGCTGCACCTACGGATATAGCAGGTTTAAATATCTCACACCTGATGAATTTCATCAGTAGCTTGAAGCGGTTAATACAAATGGAATTAAACACCATTGGTCGTTATCTTCCCATTCAAAGCTGCTTCTTCCTTTTTCTCCTTTTTTGGTTCTTTTCGTTCTGATTTCCCTCTGCATGCCATCACAATGGACGAACTGTGATTCGTTATCCCAGTGGGCTCTTCCGTATGCAGCCATCTATCCTAACTTAGCCAGGAGACATTTAAGACTCAAGAGTCTAAATTCACTAACGTAATTTTTGAAAATAACTTACTTTATAATTCTTCGCTATTACATGCGTACCAGGCCGCAGACGCATTGCAGAAAACTGTATGGTTGAAGGAAGTGTTGAGAAGTTAAGAAAGCCGTGGTTAAAAATGGTCACATTTTGGATAGATGGGTCCATTTGTGCAAAAATAGCCTTCTTTGAAATTCATGAACTTTGAATTGAGTGAATAAAAAATATAAATTTTTCCATTTCCGTCAAAAACTTGGACGACAAAAAATATGTGCTCGGTGTTGGCAATTGACTGCGCTGACCCATCGATTTTCACTAGTGGCCGATCTTTTGACCAACATTTTCACTAACTCTGTCTTCTTCGTCTTGATTAGCGCGATAAGCAGTTTTAGCCAAATTTATACGTTTCTTTCTCGTATTAACCAGTGGCGCCAGTTGGACCCTTCAAGTCAAGCCAAGTCCTCCACCTGATCTTTCTAACGTAGAGGAGAACTTCCTCTCCCTCTGCTACCACCAGCTGGAACCACCTCGAATACTTTCAGAGCCGGAGCGTTTGTATCCATTCGGACCATATAACCTAGCCAACGAAGCCGCTAGATCTTTATTCGCTGCACTATGTCTATGTCGTCGTAAAGTTCATACAGCTCATCGTTCCATTGCCTACGATACTCGCTGTCACCAACTTGCAAAGGTCCAAAAATCTTTCGTAGAATTTTTCTCTCAAACACTTCTAAGGGTGCCTCATCGGATGTTGTCATCGTCCACGTTTCGGCGTCATATGATAGGACGGCATGAGGAGAGCCTTATGAAGTGTTAGTTTTGTTCGCCGAGAGAGGACTTTACTACTCAATTACCTACTTAGTCCAAGGTACCAACCCTTTGACCCCTCTAGCCGCTGAAATGATTTTTGTATTATAACTTGGTTATTTGCTATCCGATTATCGAAAAATTCTTCTTCTTTTTTCACAGCATTCAACGCCGGGTGCCTCAAAGCTTTCTCGACAATGCTCCTCCAAATCAATCGATCTTGTTTTGTAGTAACGTATTCCTAAATCGTATTCCACTGCGTCTATCCAACGGCTCCTCGGTCTGTCTTTGGCCTTTATGACCATTAGTTTTCCTGTCACGGCTTTCTTCACGGCACAGTCAGCAGGCATACGGGTAACGTGACCCAGCAATCTCATGCGCTGCGCTTTAACAAAACGCAAATAAGTTCAGAGTTGCATCGGATTCTATAGGTACCATCGTCCATTCTTATCTTTCTTAAAATTTGTTTCTCCATGTTTGCAATCAGTTCGCAGTCAGGAAACTTAAGAATCCACAACCCATATCCATACGTTAAGATTGGTCGGATAAGGGTCTTGTGCATCGTTAGCTTTGTTGCTTTAGCCAAGAGCCGGGTGCTTGAATAAATTAAGGTGGGCGTAATGCGTTATGTTGTTTAGGTCGATTACCCAGATTTGTTTGTTTGACTAAATTCTTGAACAAAAAAGTTATACTAACATATGTCCACTAAGCATTGAGACTAACTTCAGACATATATTTGAGTGCATAAAGAAACACACAGATGTGCTAATACTTAACTGCCAAACTCATATTACGCGAAAGTTTCAATTCAAAAGCTGGATTTACGTAAATCTGTCGCTAATCTGTTTGGACGACTCAGTACAAGTGAAATTCTGAAGGTGTTTGAAGGTAAACCAATCTCCCGTGCGATTATTTTTCATATTTTGAAAGATTATCGGAATGGAAAAGAACCGGAAAATAAAGTTATACCGGGTCGCCCACCAAAAGTAAGTGCCACAGCAACGAAAAAACTGCTGTCAATTGCCACAAACAAGGTTGGTCAATCAACACGCAAATTAGCACGAAATTTTGGCATTTAAAAGTCTGGCGTTCACAAGTTTTGAAGAAAAACAATGTAATTTATCGTAAATGTAAGCGAGCACTAAAATATACAGCGAAAAAACCCGAAAAATACCAATTTGCAGCCGTGCACTTCGTCGTAAACCCTTTGCGAACGAAAAATTCATAATTTTGGACGATGAATCGTACTTCGCATTTTCTCATCATGAATTGAGTGGCAACGACGGTTTTTACACTGACAACATCGAAACACCACCAAACGAGGTTAAATATGCCAGCAAATCAAAATTTGAGCTGAAGGTGCTAGTGTGGGAGGCCATTTCTTCGAAGGGTGTTTCAGAACCATTGATTCGCAAAAACAAAGCCAAACCAATCAATGCTGACGTCCAATAGAAAATTTCGGGGCAGTTCTCAAGCGGATGGTGTACGAAAAGGGCTGGGAGGCACGAAACGAGCAACAGTTGATCAATTCAATCAAGCGAAAGTTGAAAGAAATCGATATAAGCACCGTCCAAAACTTAAATCGAGACATTCGCTCTACTCTACGAAAAATCGAAGACAATGGTCCATTGAGTGTAATCTAAATTTATTTTTGATATGTAACCACTCGACTGAAGTACCAAATAATAATAATTTTTAATTCAATTGTTTGCTTTCAAATGGCGTATGCCAGAAGTTATTCTTAATGTTTAGTGGACATATGTTACTTACAAGTGGAAACTATGGCTAACTATGTGAAAATGACTTCGGAGCTCAAAAGGACATAAGGACAACAAATAAAGAGCTACTCATTGAAAATCGGTTAACACGCAACCAGCTAATAACAAAACATCATTTCAGTGGTTTTTAGAAGGATGAAACTAATTAGTTTGTGGAGCCTAAATCCGCTTAACATTAGCATTTAGTGGGCTTTTGAAACTTTTTTATGAACCAGTCTAATCTATATATTATATATATATATTATATATAAATGAATGTTTGTCTGTATGTCCTCGATGAACTCAAAAACTAGTTGCGCTGCAGAGTAGCAACTTCTGCCCTGTTCAACCGATTGCCATAAAAATTAGTATGACCATGTATTTTTACACAGAGGAAACGAATATGACATGCTCATAGATGTAACTACGGACTACATGAGTGAAGATATTTTACATCGTTTGCGTGCTGCGAATCGAAATTCGGACATTCAATTCACACCAAACGTGTATAATGAATGAGGCATTGATTTTGATTGAAGACATATGTTTGCCAATCGCTAACAAGGCACTGGTGCAACTAGGATTGCCTGTTTCAAACTCACCTGCAAACAACCTTTTCGATTGTGATTTGCAACGAGAAACACACTATGATTCTGATGAACTGGGGGCATTCGTTAGAACAAATCTTCCGGAGTTGATTCCAGAACAACGCATTGCGTTTGACAGAAGTATGCGTGCAATCACAGAACAACATGGTGGACTGTTTTTCAAGACATTTCCTCTTTCACTAATTTTGGCCACCTTACGATCACAAAATAATATCGCACTGGCTATTGCATCATCTGGAATTGCGGCAACTCTTTTGGATGGTGGCCGAAAAGCGCATTCAGCATTGAAACTGCCGTTGAATTTGCAAAACACTGAGGTACCAACATGCAAAATCAGCAAAAACTTTGGTATGGGAAAAGTACTCCGAACGTGTCAAATTATCATATGGGACGAATGTGCAATGTCTCACAAGAAATTATTGGAAGCGCTGGATCGTACACTGCGAGATTGGAGAGGAAACCGACGGATCTTTCTTTATTGTCTGGTGATTTTCGACAAATACTGCCAATTATACCACGTTCAACACCCGCTGATGAACTTAATGCATGTCTTAAATCATCAGTTCTATGGCGTCATTTACACAAATTGACTTTGAAAACTAACATGCGTGTACAACTACAACGGGATGCATCGGCTGGAAATTTAGCAAAACTATTATTGGATATTGGAAATGGGCAAATGGAAATTGATGAATCTACACAATGTATCACCCTGCCAGCAAACTTCTGTAAGATCACAGAAAGCATCGACGAATTGGTGCAAACAGTTTTCCCAAACATTGCACAAAATTACAAAAACCATCAGTGGCTCAGTACGTGCTATATGTATTATTGCTATTCAGACTCTCAGTCAAGATATTGATGAACAATGTTATCGAGGCAACAATTTGGACTGGGAAATTCAAAGGTGAAGACGTACTGTTGCCACGTATCCCAATGATCCCGACAGATATGCCATTCGAATTCAAACGTTTACAGTTCCCGGTGCGACTCGCTTTCGCAATGACTATTAACAAAGCAGAAGGACAATCGTTACAAGTGTGTGGATTAAATTTGGAGAATCCATGCTTCTCACATGGACAGCTCTATGTGGCACAGCACTTCAATAAGCATCGCATTGAAACTAAACTTTGTAAGTCACAATTTTTTCGAAATAAACAAAATCATTAAAATGGTTTAGAATGAATTGAATATTTGTGTACTGATTTTTCTTTAAAGTGTTTTTCTTAAATTTGTTTTAGTTGTTGGCGAAGCAACGCGCGCCGGGTACAGCTAGTGTACTCTATAGCAAAATGCTTGGAAAACATAAAAAATATTCCAACGATCGAAATCCATACCTGCTGCGGGCAAATTAATTTCCGGAGCAAACGCTATGCGGAATATGAATTTGCTTTTTGGGGGCTATTACCAGTGTCGATTACACAGCAGCCAATACTTTTTATGCAGCACACAGATTTAGAATACACAAAATAACTCTGCTTTAGCGGGTTTTTGCTAGCTATAATAAAATAAATTAGTCTTTCAAAAAAAAAATATATATTTTTTTTGCGGTGATTATTTAAAAACAGTTCTTTGGTACGCATTCTGCATACAATCAACGAAGCAGACCAAAACTACCGCAGCTTTGAAAGTTGCTTCAGCAAATTACATTTTGATTACAGTTCGGTTTGTTTATGATTACACATAAATGTACATGAATACTTAAGTGTTTGAATTTCAATATGAAAGTTGATTTACTAATAAAAATACTTCTACACATACACTAAGCGATATTTTTCATAAGAAATATGCAGAAATTGTGCGATGAGACCCTACCCTAGAAGAGTGGGGTAATAGGTAGTTTCCGTTTTATAGTTTTAATGACTTTCTAGCAAAGGCCATCATATTTGTGGTTAATCACATGCAATCTCATTTGCTTACCTCGCCTAAGTCAACTTGTCAATATCAATAAAAACTGCCAATTCGCATCATATCTGGAATTTTTTTCTTTGAATAATTACTTCAAGTGCCCTGACATGCAACATGTCAAGTTCACATGTTGTTTACCATATTTTAAGGTATAATATATATACATATATGTGTGTGTACTTGTACCTATACATATTGATGTGTAGGTGTGAATGTTCAAGAAATTTTTTAATTGCGCTTCAATTCATACTCGTATTAAAAAACTTTAAATTATTAGCGGTTTAAAAAATGTATATTTGTATTTTACGCAATTCTTTTTAAAAGGTTTTTCGTTAACCTATGAAATGCTTCAGTAAGTGAACACTAGAAGAAAGTAATTGCATTTGGAACTGTGGGAAATGTTCCATTTGGAACCATTATTGGCTTTTGTTGTAGAAGGCGAAGTATGTAGGGATTTATTGTCCGCATTTGAGCAGGTATTATTTTTCAGCTTTTTTCTGCAGTAAAAGGAGCAACCTTAATTGCAACCATGTATGGAAATGTTTAGTTGGGAGTATATCCGTACAGATTGGGTTAATTAGATAACACGCTTTTCTTTGTTTTTTATTTCATTTTAATAATTTTTTTTATGAAAACATAGTTCATTCTCCTCAAAAATCCTTATAAATCTAAATTTCAAATTTTGTGCGAATACCAAAAAAAAATTTTTTTTCAGAACTAAAAGACACCCCAAACAGTAGGCACCGAAAATATATTTCCTACAAGTTTGCACCAACAAACTAGCGCCAAAAAGTAGGCAGTGTAGTTTCTCACTCGAAAATTAGCAACCCCAAGGAAAAACTCAGGAAAAATAGCCTAAAGTGTATCTAAGATATATATAAGGTATAGCTCTCTCTCTCCTTTTACTCTACGTTACATCTTTTTTCTCTATAGCAGAACGAAAATGCCTAAAATGTTGCATGGCCTTGAAATTGTACTTTCCATTCTCACTCGTCCATCGACGCCTAAGAAGTTTCACTTCAATTACAGGTATCCGAATCACAGCGGATTCAATTTTGAAACAGTAAAGAGCAAATTTCAAGCTTCTCAAAAATGGCATTGATTTTTCAGTTTTTGTTTGCTTGTTTAGGTATTTTTCCTTTGAAAAGGCGAGCATTCGCTGTATGTGGAAAATGCTCAAAACTGTCAACAAAACAAAAAGAAAACGGCCAGAAGTCAACGATAATTTTAAGCAATTTCAAATTACCACTTGGCACTTTTTTAAATGAATGGAAATTTACAATCATCACAACTTAATTCAAAAGCGGAAGAAAAAATGATGTTCGCAATTAAAGGCCGATTTCCAAGCTATCAATCATCTATAAATTGTTTGAATGCATCGTAAAGGACAAAATTTATTTTGCGGTTAAGTCTGTAATTAACCCAAACCAATATGGCTTTGTAACTTTCCGCTCTACAGCTACTAATTTGTCTGCTTTTAGTGAATTTTATATGTCACAGTTTTCCAAAGAACTCCAAGTTGCTTGTATTTACACTGACTTCTCTAAGGCATTTGGCAAAGTGTCGCACTAGATTCTGTCGCATTAGCTTGCTTGGGGTTTCAATCCTCCTTTCTGCAATGGCTTAATTCATATTTGATGGACAGGCGGCACGTGGTAGAAATTGATGTGGTATTATTGGACCACTTTGTTGCTACTTCAAGTGTCCCACAGGGGATCATCTTACGACCACTTCTTTTTGCCATTTTTATCAATAATATAAGCAAATGTTTTTCCTTTTCGAATTTGTTACTTTTTGCGCATGATTTAAATTTTTTTATCTGTTGAGCACTCAGTGGATGCTCAAAACTTCAACTCGACTTGAACAATCTTCATCGTTGGTGCATGAGGTCGTGTCTGTCTTTGAATATTAAAAAATATTTTCACTTCACATATTCGAGACGTCAATACATTTTTAAAATATCCTACACCATTTTCTTTCAGTGGTCACACTAACTTTGTTCTTTCAAAATCGTACTCCGTTATAGACTTCAAGCGTAGCGATGCATCTAAATTTTCTGATCCGTATACCTATAAACTGAAACTTGAAATTTTACAGAATTAAAAAAAAGTCCCTGGCGCTAGTCCCTTTATTAGCCTGGGAAATCTCGGGATTCAAAATTACAGCTAAAATTAGCATAAAAAATTATTTTAATTTTTTTGTACAGATTTTCTTAACTAAAAACGCGTACACTCGAATACAATTTTGTAGGCGGATACAATTCAATCTTCGTATTAACTCTGCAACTCTTTCGTAGTTAAGTATTATTTCCTCATCACTTTGAGAAAACCAGACGTTTACAGAAGATAAAAAGAGCTGTAGGATTTTTAAGTATAGAACTGAACTCGCTATGGAATATTACTGAAACTTCAAGGTTTTAATTTTCGATAGTAATGACCATGACCGCGCATTTTATTTAAACCAAATACGATTATGGAATATTTTCACTAATTAAAACACTGCATTAGTCTGTCTTATTAATTTTAAATAATAAAATATTATTTCATCCAGGCAGATAACGAAAATCTTAACAACTTAATAACTTTTGACGACTTGTATGTGAGCAACCAGTTCCTGTTTGGGCTTGCTAAGTACGAGGGTATCCTTCGGATTCTCGAATGAAGTGCATGTGTCGGATTACAAAAAGCGATAAGAGTATACTAAAATAAAATCAAAGCAGCAATAAAAGAAGATTTGAGTATACATTAGGGTGGGCCACATTTTTCGATAAAGTTTTGGGCAGCGTCAGGTTCCACAATAATTATAAGAAAATGAGTTTAGTAGTGCAAAACTCTAAAGTATATTTTGAGACCCACAAATTTTTAAAGCAGATATCTTTAATTAGTACGAAGGTAATAGGGAGATGAAGATTGACCAAAGTATTATGAATGTTATTTTTTTATACAAACTAGTATTTGGGGATTTTTTGGTAAGCGGAATTTATTTTTGATATCTACTTCTTATTTGAAGAGCTTCATGATGACCACACAAAGCAAATTATACGTAATTTTTTAATACATACTGTAATAGAAAAATTGACTGTGAATTTTTTTATATGTAAATCAAACTAAAACATGCAAAAAAAAAAACATTTTTTTATCAAAGTTTTTTCTATACAATTAACAACGAAAATTAATAAACTTATTTTTAATATTTGTTTCTTTTTTTCTTTAGAATTAATAACGAATTTGTAATTAAAAAAATTATTTAAAACATTTTTCTAATCATAATTTTTTTCTTTACTATTAAAAAATTCAAATTAACAAATTTATTTTTCTTTTTTTCTTTTTGTTTTTCTTTATTTGTAATTAAAAATTAAAAAAAAATATGTTTTTAAGATTTTTTTATCATATTTTTTCCTTTACATTTATCAAGGAAAATTAACAAATTTATTAAAAAAATTTTTCTCTATTTTTTTGTTTTTACACATTTATTTTTAACATTTTTTCTAATAAATTTTTTTCTATTAAAAACGTAAATTAACAAATTTATTTATTTCTTCATTTTTTCTTTCTTTTTTTTTCCTTACAAAAAAATAACGTATTTGTAATTAACGAAAATTAACAAATTTATTTAAAAAAATGTTTATATTTTTTTTACAATAAGTAACGTATTTTTAATTAAAACATACATTTTTTTTTATCATAAGCTTTTTCTCTTTTACAATTTACAACGAAAGTTAACAAATATATAAAAAAAAAATTATTTTTTTTTACAGTAAGTAACGTATTTTTAATTAAAAAATTTATTTCTAAATTTGTTTTTATCATAATTTTTTTCACTTTACAATTTAAAACGAAAATTAAATATAGTATGTATTAAAAAAAAATATTTTTTTTTACAATAAATGACGTATGTTTAATTGAAAAATGTATTTCTAAATTTTTTTTATCATAATTTTTTTCCCTTTACAATTTACAATTTACAATGAAAATTGAGAAATTAAAAAATTTTTTTTTACTATAAATAACGTATTTGTAATTAACATATTTTTTTCTAACATTTTATCATAATTATTTTCTTTTTACAATTACTAACGCGATTGAAATTAAACACAATTATTTTTAACTTTTTTCTAACCACATTTTTGTTACAATCAACAATCTATGTAAAATTAAATTTACTTTAGATCCTTTTTACTTTCAACATTTTTTGAATTTTTCCCCTTTCTATCTTCTATAGATCTCTCAATTTTCGCATTAATTAAATCTTCTTTTAAAATTCACTTTAAAGCTATGATTTTTTGACTTTTTTTATCACAATTTTATGCAGAAATCGATTGTTCAAGAAACGCTCTCGAATTAAATCACCCCATTAAAATTGTACCACCCTAGTATTCACACCTGTATATGCTTCTCATAGCACGCCTGATATTTGCTGAATAATGACTTTATAATTGTAAATGTCAGTCACACAGCAATTACCTACTTATGATTTTGTGAGGTTGGCAAGTGACGATTCTTCGTTGTTATTGAGCAGAAAATGTGTTTTTTGACATTTTCAAAACAAATATGCGAGGTAAACAAAAATTTATCCAAAAAATTATATGCTGAAAAATAAAAACTCAATCATAAAAAGCAATAAATTTTATGCGCCACATTCCTTTGGATTTCCTAGATTAAATCTAGCGAACAATAACGCAGATGATCTCTCTCAAAAAGTTGCGGTCGCATAAATGAGAAAAATAAACACAGAAATAAACACAAAAAAAAAAAAACAAGTCTAGGTAATAGGTAATAGGAAATAAGGGCATAAGAAGCTCGCATGCACTGTCGGGTTGGACTGCATAGAAGGCACGTCGCAGTGGCCAAGGTTAGTTATACAGCAATAAAAAAAATTTAAGTGTAAATAGCAACAGAGAACAAGTAAATATATGCACTTAAACACACAAACACACATATATATACAATATATAGACATCTATCTGTGCCGTTTTTATAAACTAGCTTGAGTCGAAATAAGTGAAAACTGCGTTTCTTGAAGTTACTCCTGGAAAGAAAACCCTTCGATCTGTCTTTTCCTCATTTTAATAGTAATAACTATTACAAAACTGTAAGTAACAATACATTCACCTTTCGAAATTTATAGATCTAGCTGTAAAGGAAAACGAGACCAACCAATTATAAACATTTTTCTGGAGAAAACAATATATTAATAATGAGATATTTAAAATCTTGGTTGATTTTATTTAGAAATATTTGGTATATTTTTATTAAGGGGGGCGCCTGGTTTATGAGGTTTAAAAATTGCATCTCTTTGCAATTTTTTTTTTTAGGGAAAAATTAATTAAAATAATTTACCACTAGTTAAAATAAGTTGAAAAAAATGTTTAACATAGAAATTAGTAGAGCGCTGCAACGCTGGAGTTTCCAACTGGCGTACAAGATACAGCTCGTAATTATTATCTAAAGCAAAAAATTCAAATGGATTTCTAATTGTCATGATTTTTTATTCTAGATGAACTAAGAAAACTGCGAGAAATTCCAAAATTCAAAAATTCAACTTGGTATAAAAATCTTGAAAAATTTTTTTTAATCTATTTTTTTAGTTCAAATAGAAGAGAATTTAATACTGAAGGGAACAAGCTATGATTCATTTCAAAAGGTTCATTAGTTTTTTAAGTTTGTACTATAGCTGTCCGGTCACAGCGTAACTACCTAACGCTCGCCTACCTTTGACTTTGTATCTACGGAAATATTGAGAATTAGGCTATGTAACTTTGTGTGAATATTCTGAAATATATTAGGAATCGCTTAAAACGAAAAAAAAATTTGATTTTTTTGACCTTATAAACCAGGCTCCCCCCTTAATATGATTATAAAGTAAATATAAAAAAAATTATTATTACTAACACCATTACTATTGTATTTATAATTATTATAATTACTACTATTATTCCGTTATAAAGTGGTTAAGTTTCAAGGGCCGGTGTTGATACAATTTTTTTAAGAAATTATAGCCATTTCTCCTTATTATGATAATATTGGTATGGCTCAATTACGTATGGATGAAAATATTGGCCAAATACTTCGGCGGCACACCTCTATCCGCTGATCCAAATTTTCGATGACGCTGAGGCATAATTGAGGTTATACGCCGTTATTGTGCCGAATTATCTCATCCTTTAGCTCTTGAATTGTTGCTGGCTTATCGATGTACATCTTTTCTTTCAAATAACCCTAAAGAAAGAAGTCCAACGGTGTCAAATCACCAAATGATCTTGGCGGCCAATTGACATCGCCGCGGCGTGAGATTTTTCGGCCATCAAATTTGTCGCGCAAAGCAGCCATTTTCGTTAGCTGTGTGACAAGTGACACCGTCCTGCTGAAACCACATATCGTCCACATCCATATCTTCCAATTCGGGCCATAAAAAGTTCGTTATCATCTCACGATAACTGCCTGACCGGCCTCATTTTGGGAAAAATACGGCCCAATGTACTGGACCAACCCAAACTACACTACGTTAATCTCTTCCAGCTTCACTGAGTAACGAATATACAAGGTGAACGATATGAAGTGTTACCAACTTCATACTGCTTGTATCTGTAAAACAGCTCATGACATCAACGTCAAAATTGTTCTAATGACAGCTCAATATATTGTTTATGAGCCATCAAAAGCATTTGCGTCTCAGTTTTGTTAAATTTTTTTTCTGGGATGGAACTCAAACGTAATAGTGTGATTGCGTTATATTTGGCAGGAAAATCACAACCAGCCCTTGTTCGTGAGCTCAGTCACCTCAGAGTGAATAAAATGTTTGTGTATCGCACTATAAAACGTTACAATGATACTGGTAGCATTGCAAAACGCTATGGAGGTGGACCAAAAAAAAACCGCAACAACGCCAGAAATGGAGAAGGAAAGTGAAGGCTCGACTTGAACGAAATCCAAGTCGAAGTGGAAGAAAAATGGCCAAAGAACTGAAAATATCGCAAGACAGCATTCGACGCATATTGAAGAATGAGATCAAGGTCAAAGCTTACAAGTTCCAAAAAGCACAAGACTTTTCACCCCAGCTAAAAAAAGTTCGGTACGAAAGAGCAAAAGAGTTATTGCGCTTGCACGAACGTGGCGAACTTCCTAACATTGTGTTTTCCGATGAAAAAAATTCCCCAATTGAGCAGTTCATAAACACTCAAAACGATCGTGTTTACCTGACCGAACGCTCATACGAGAATTTGAGCCTACGTATGGCCACTCGAAGCAATTTCCCATCGCAAGTAATGGTTTGGGCTGCAGTGACCGCTGATGGACGCTCTCCAATCGTTTTTATCGAGCTTGGTGTCAAAGTGAATGCGACTTATTATCGGGAAAATGTTTTAAAAGCTGCTTTAGAGCCGTGGACACGCAAACATTTCAGTCGTAGACCATGGACGTTCCAATAGGACTCGGCACCGTCTCATAAGGCTCGTGTGAACCAAGAATGGCTAAAAAATCATGACCCAAACTTGAGTAGCTTTCGAATTCGCCAGACACAAATCCGATGGGCCATTCCATCTAGTCCATTTTGGAGAGAGGTGAGGACTAAAAAATATGCCAGTATGGATGCGCTGAAAAAAGCGCATGGGCGAGAATGGGCCAAAATACCTCAAGATCACATTCGTGCAACATGCAACTCATTTTTTGACCGTTTGAGGGCTATAGTCAAGGCAACAAGTGGTCATATCGAGCTAAAGTGAATATATATGATAAAATTGTAATCATTTTTGAACAATTTTGTCTTTGAATTCAATAAAAACTAATTTCACACAAAAAAGTTATGGGGTTTGAATAGGTAACACTTCATATTGTTCACCCTGTACAAACGCACTGAGAACTAATAACAGGCAATATGAATATTGTTCTGTAGCAGAACATAGTTGCTGTTAAAATGAAATGCCCACTGTTAGCTCTGGTTGTGAACTATATAAGAGCAATTTTTTGCTTAATAACTATAAATTTCGCATTCAGGGATTATGAGTTAAGTTGCAGCAGAAAAGTGAATATATTTTAATGAAAATAAAAGCTGTTTGTGCAGTTTACTCAATAGTGGTTAAATGCTTGGTCATGTCGTCCGAATGGATACAAACGCTCCGGCTCTGAAAGTATTCGATGCGGTACCAGCTGGTGGTAGTAGAGGAAGAGGAAGGCCTCCTCTGCGTTGGAAAGATCAGGTAGAGAAGGACTTGGCTTCACTTGGTGTGTCCAATTGGCGCCACTGGTTAGCACGAGAAAGAAACGGCTGGCGCGCTTTGTTAAACTCCGCCAAAATCGCGTAAGCGGTTATCACGCCAATTAAGAAGATGAGAAGAGTTAAATGCTTGATAATTGGCCCTTCTAATATGGCTTTGGCTTTCTGTCCAATATGACACCTAAACCTTTTTTCACTTTTGCATATTGTCCCAAAAGCCTCATTCATTCCTTTAATAAAAGCAACAATCAAAAGCTTCAATGTAATGACCTTCAACTGCCCAGCTAAATGATCCAATTAGTCTGCAGATATGGTTGAGTCACAAAATATTTAGCACCTTTAACAACCCATGCAATAGGTCGTTCGACATATTTCCCTTGCTTTGCCATGCACTGCACCAGCCAGCGATTGCATAAAGTCCCCTTGAATACTTTCAATGTCAATATGTCCATCATTGTCGATGTAAGGAAAAAAATCAAAAAACCAAAAAAACCAAATTATTAAAAATCAAAAAAAACAAAAGAGAAACAATTACAAAATGAAAATCAGCAATTCAAAGTGGCTTGCAAAGGGTCGCATGCTTCTCCCTTACACGCTTTCCCGGCCATACCCAGCCATGTTCACATGCAGCTGCATGCATGGTTTTATTAATTATTGCTTGTGTGTGCGAGTGTGTATTTGTACTTCTTCTTGTCTTTCTGTCGCTGATATAGCCTTCAATGAAGCGTCAATCTGACACAACGTCGCCTCGCTGCGCTACTGCAGCCAAATTCAATTTACGGCTTATTTATTATGTTGTTTCGTTTGCTCGCTAGTTTGTTTGGCTGTGTTGGGCTTTCTGTAATGGTATTGTTGGAAAAATATTTTTTAAAAGAAATCGAAACCAACAGCCACATAGACATCGATAACTACATATGTACATACGTCGACGTACGTAAGGCACGCCGTTTTGCGCAAGCGTGACATTGAAACCTGAATCGAATTCAATTGCGGTTGCGAATCAAAGCAAATCAAATCGAGCTGCTGCTCATCATCAAATTTGCGTGTAAGTTACTCTGTCTACTTTTTGGTGTGCAAATGTGTAGCTGTGTTTGTGTAGCCTAAGCGTGGGTGTAGTTGGCCATTGGCCATTGGCCTAAACACCGTATAGACGCATTTGTGGGTGCCCAACTGGTTGCCTCCGCCTTGTTGCTTCTTGTGTTGGCTGCTCACTTATTGCCCATCGAACGCTGTTTGGACTTCTATGCAAAAATAGTGAAAAAAGTCGCACACAGGTGCACCTAAGCAGTGCGCGTATAAATGTTTTTAAATTTTTGTTTTTGTATTTAAATTTTGTGCTTTTTTTTGGGTAGTCTACTCATTGTGTTGTAACATCTTATGGCCAAAATAGCAAACAGCCCAGTTGGCAATGCGCTTTAGCCTCTACTGTGACTCTAAGCGCAAGTTGTTGTCGTTTTCGCTGTTTCGTTTCGATTGTTTGTGGCTTTGCTTGCCTTTACAAGCCGTTGTAATTGTGCTACAATGAATTAAATGCTCGCATTAATTTTGAAAAGTTTCTATCCATTCAGGCAAAGGAACGTAGGCACTTAGTTGAAGGTAAATGGCGCATAGACAAATGTGCTCAAGTACACGCATACATATGTAGTTACACACGTACATGCATGCTCAGGGCACAATTACTGTGAATGTTCACAAATGATTGCATAAAAGACTTCTTGTAACAAATATTTGTTGTTTTATATAAATAAGTATGCATGCATATGTGCAAGTATTTTTGATTTGTTTATTTATTTATTATTGTAGATATATAATTATGAATAATTATAGGCGAAAGGCACTAGTAGCTAAGACTATCGGCTATTGGTTAGTGGTCGAAATTGACCAAGTACTGGTAACCAGATCGTTGCTTGTAAGTTGCTGTGAATTACTAATATTTGCACTTAAGATATTTTTCGAAATTAGAAAGTGTTTGTTAATACATTCGAAAGCAGGTTTCTCATAAGGTGGCCGTGGCCATAGCTGAGTGGGATCCGATGTGACCTTAAAAGGGCACCAATGTGACCTTAAAAGAACCTTAAAAGGTCAAATTACAGAAGACATTTTTTTCGAATAGCGGGCACCCATAGGAAATGGCAAACTTCTGAGTGCAATCGCGCCATGAAGAAGCTGCTTAGAAACACCGGTAGCCATTCAAAGGCGGCATAAAATTGTTGGCCTTCCATGTACAGGGATATGAAATTGAAATTTAAAAAATGCGAGCCAAGAAGCACCGAGAGACTGCTAATTTCTTTCACAGAGAAATCTTTAAGTTGCTATCTGAGCAGTATTCACAGTTTTTGGCACCTAAAGACGACCTGATACCCACAGTTTCATTTGAAAGGAAATTTGATGTCCGATTTGCATGCAGGGAGGTTTGACGATTTTTCTTTACCGATGGGTCCAAGAATGAAATAGGGTCTGGAGCCGGATGGTAATAAGTATCACTATGCTATGAGGGGAAATGGCAACTATTTTCCAAGCAGAAGTTTTTGCCATCCTGAAAGTAGCCGAATGGATAATCGAGAGGAGATGGAGCGGGAAACAGATTGGAGTTTTCAGTGATAGTCAGGCTGCACTGAAGGCCCTGGAGAACGCGAAGCAAACCTCAAAGATTGCTCAAGAATGTAAGAAGAAGCTTAATTCTGTCGCAAGACAAAACAGGCTTGTACTTATATGGGTTCCAGAACACTCCGGTGCTCAAGGAAACGAAATTGCCGATGAATTGGGCAACCTTGGATCAGCGGTGCCCCCACAGGAGCCAGAGCCAATAATCGGAATCAGTTCTACAGAAATCATGAATTGGATCAGCGATTATGTAGGCAATCTAAATAAAAAGCGATGGTCCGGTCTAGAACGCTGCATAACCACAAGGCGTTTTATGACAAGCCCGAACAGAAAACTGTCAAACTTTCTACTAAGATTTGGAAGCAAAGACGTTCGGTTGATTATCGGTATTGTTACAGGATACAACCCATGGGGTCAGCATATGACCACCATTAGAATCATTGACGACCCAATATTCCTGTCTTGCTTAGAGGAGACGGATAGCACTGAGCTTTTCCCCTGTGAGTGTCCTGCCTTTGCTCGAGCAAGGCTAAGAATTTTGGGTTCCGTTATCATGAGTATGAGTACGATTTGTTCTCTAAAACTGGAGGATATTTACAGATTTGCCAAAGAAGCTGGAAAATTCTCACCGGACTAACTATCTCTATCTCTGTCTCTATTCATTCCTATCTCTTTCTCTGATACTTTTCTCCTTCCCTCCTTGACTATCCAGAGCTTTAAATACAATGGGCTTTTTAGCCTGAGCGTTTTAGGAGCCACCAAATCTCCTGGTGCTTCTTGGCTCGACCTTTTCAAATTTCAATTTGAAGCTAATTTCTAAAACACTCAGACTAAAAAGATCATTGTATTCAAAGCTCTGAAAAGTAAAAGGTTAGATAGTCAAAGAAAAAAGGGAGAGAAGTGACATATAGAAAGAGATAGGATAGAATAAAGACGAGATGCAGAGATAGAAATAGCTAGTCGTAGAATTTTCCATGTTCTTTGGCAAATCTGAAAACATGCTCAAGTTTGAGAGAACGAATCTTACTCATACTCATGACAACGGAACCCAATGGTGCTTATATGCCGACCCCATTGGCTGTGACCTGTAACAATACCGACCATCAACCGAACGTCTTTTCCACAAAGTTTTCGAAGAAAGCTCGACAGTTTTCTGTTCGGGATTGTCACAAAACACGTTGCCGTTCTGCAGTGTTCTAGACCCGACTATCACTCTTTATGCAAATTTCATACATAATAACCAATTCTTGATTCCTGCGGAACTGATTCCGATTACTGGCTCTGGACCCTGTGGGGGCACCGCTGATCCACGGTTGGCCAATTCATCGGCAATTTCGTTTCCTTGAACACCGGAGTGTCCTGGAACCCATATAAGTACAAGCCTGTTCTGTCTTGCAACAGAATTAAGCTCCTTCTTATATTCTTGAATAATCTTCGAGGCTTGCTTCACGTTCTCT
>JAYXIM010033039.1:0-21132 GCA_037575425.1 Anastrepha fraterculus
GTTATTCTGTTCCTCATTCCGAGAAGTCCAGCTTCGGCTAGAATATTTTTTATCGTGGAGATTGGGAAAACTCGAAGCCTTTTACGAACGGCTGAATAGTGGACTGTTGACATGCTTGTGATTGTGCCTTTTCAAGACTTCTTTCATATTCATCACTTTAAGAAACTGAAATTATTTTGTTGTAATTCATATAATTTTTGCTAACGATAAGATATGCAGAGGTTTCAGATATTTTGTGCCCCTTATTCCTCTCAATATCTCATACTGACCCTGTTCTTTTAATAAACCAATGGCAGTACTGAGATCTGAGAGCTAAAGGTCGTGCTGTGGGTGTGGTTGGATGGTGGTTCTGCCTATTGTAACAAATGGATGCCTGGTTTCTTGGGAGGATCTTCGAAAGAGCCATAATACCACTAAACTGGGGAGAGTGTAAAGGACTGCATCTAGACTTGCACTGAAAGTGCAACCAGGTTAAAGGATGCTGGCCTCTGGTATTGGTCTCTCAAGCGACCTGGTAGCATTTAGGGGCAGTTAACACCGAGCTTTTCTGAACTTCGTACATATTTCTCTATCCGCAAACTGCAGTTTGAGAGTCGTGCTAGGGCAATCTTTCCAAGTAAACAGAATCGGAACGAGGGTAAAATCTGCATCGAAGCTTGCACATCTGTCTGCGCTGATGGTTCCAAGATGGAATCGGTAGTCGGTGAAGGGGTTTTTTCTAAATCAGCAAATTTGTCTATTTCTATAAAATTGCTAGTGTTTTTTAGGCAGAAGCCTTTGCGATCCTGCAGACATGCAAAATGCTTATGGAATGTGGGAGCGAGGAAGATGTAAGCATTTTCTTCGATAGTTACGATGAGAAAAAGACTTTGATGACTCCATGGAGCAGATGCACGGGAACTAGTAAACTCCTCTATGGAGTAGATCAAATCTCTTGGTTGCGCAGGTAACATTTATTTGATCGGGGTTCAAGGACATAGGAAAATGAAGGGAAATGAAATTACTGATTAGCTTGCCAATAAGAGCACTGAATCGGTTTCAGAAACTTCCTGCCCAGGCATCGGTACCTCACTGACTGTTGTTAAGGGAGAATTGTGCAACATATTTCTCAGGCTAATGGATTCGCATTTCAGAAACCCTTTGGCCCCAGAACAATAGATGTAGAACACAGAATTTCCAAACCTGTAGCTGTGCTTACGAACTATCGGCACACACGCAGAAAAGCTGGGCTTCAATTTAATACCCATTGAAGAAGTTGTGGGCACTTTTCAAAAAAGGAGACTGTTGATCACTTTTTCTGTAAATTAGCAGGTTCGGCTGCTAGACGATTGGGGTCACTGGGTGCTCGTTCCTTCGATAGCAAGGGGGCAGTGCGCCCACTTGAACTCAATCAATCTTCTCTGTTACATCAACAGCTTTGGTTTGCTGTAGATATCTGTCTGCTGAAGTTACCAAAAGGGTATCAAAACGGTGCTTTAGAGCTACTTGGGAAGTGCCCATCTACCGAACTAAATTGGCATAGCATTCAAAAGCCGTAAGATCAACTCACGCGCCAGTACAGATGACTGCGCAGCCTGCAATGGGCGGTAAGAATGCGTAATTGCTGTACTAATTGGTGTTTAAGTAGGCTTATAAGATAAATTATAGCGAAAATCGATTATTTGTCATCATTCTCATCTTATGGCTTCATTTTTTAAACATCCGGTATTCAGGTATTGCAACCTCTGCGAAAAAAATTTCAGGTAAATTCAGGTTGGAAGACCTTTAGAACCAACGAAAATGTGTTAAATTATTGTAATAACAAATTTGGTTAGAGAGACTGGTTGAAACAACACGTAGTTGAAAGAAGGTGACTTTCCGTTTTTGGCGTAGTTTGAGATTTCGTTTTTCTACATATCTAAATGTAAATGTAAAATTTCAACAGCATTCACTGATTCTTATAGTGTGACTGTTTACTTCAAAGAAGAATAGCCCGACAAAGCAACTTAATAAAAAAATATAACCTTCTTGAAAAAGTTCCCGGAATACATTCAGAAAATTCAAAATACTAGTTTGTTCTTCAAAATTGATATCATCACCTTCAAAGTACTCTCCATCAAGCGCAACGTACTTATGCCAGCGCTTGATCCAACTCTCGCAACATTTTTGGTACATTTCCTTTCGGTGAAGCCATCAGAGCCGTCTTTCCATTACTTTTGATTTTTCCATTACTTCCTTTCGGCTGTTAAAATGCGTTTCCCGCAGTGGTTGTTTGACTGGATCAAACAGAAAAAAATCTCGCGCAGCCATATCAGGTGAATTCGTTGGCTGTAGGATGGAATTCGTTTCGTTCGTTTCAAAAATTTAGGGATAAGAATGGCACTGTGTGGCGGTTAGTTATCATGGTGCAAAATTCACGAGTTGTTTTCCCACAAATCGTCTCTTTTTTGGGGAATTCCGAATTGCTTATTAACTGCCTGACCTGCTTTGACGACGTCTCCTTCTTCTCTCTACAATACCGTTGTAATCTACCAGTGCACCATGCCTCCCAGTCCCACCAAATACATATCATGATCTTCTTCGGATGAAGATCCGGCTTGACTCTCGGCTTTGGGGTACCTCCTGGAGCCATCCCCTCTTTTCTCTGCTTCATATTGATGCATGGCACAATTTCTCATCTCCCGTGACGATTCGGTGTAAAAAGGGCTGTATATGATCGCTGTGTTGCTCGATGGCAGGCGAGATGCTGAGAAGCAATTTGAAGGCGACTTTCTTTTCTGTTTTTTTTTTTTTCATTGAGCTCGTGATATACCCAGGCTCTCGCAACCAAATCGTTGTAAAGTAAAAGAAAATTTAAAAACAGTATGAACTTATTCCTCAGCCCAAAAGTATGGTGGAATGCTGTTGCGAAGGGTGTAAACGTCAAAAGAGTTGACAAGGTTCAAAGACTCGCATCTGTTCTTATAATTGGTGCGATGTCAACCACGCCATCGAAGTCATTATATGCGGCATTAAACTTCCTTCCGATAGATCTGCATGCAAAACACATATAACGCGCGCCAGACACGAACTACGGTCATGGTAAAATTCTACCTGGAATTTTGGAGCTTCCCGGACTGGCAAACTATGCTCTCCTAACTATACTTCCAATTATAATGTTCACGACCCTCCTACCCGCGAGGGAAGAGTGGGAACGGGACGATGTAAGACAGGGCGAGTACATCCATGTATCCATAGATGCCTCAAAACGCAAGGGCAGGGTGGGCCGGGGTGTATATTCCGAACATGTGGGGATCTCTATCAGTTTTCGGCTACCCAACTACTGTAGTGACTTTCGAGCTGAACTGATGGTAATAATGAAAGCCGTGATGCGGTACCTGGAGATTATATCTACATTCTCACTGATAGCCAGCCGGCGATAAAATCACTCACAAAGCAGATCCCTCCTGGCCATCGTGACATTGAGAGCAGCTGAACTAGTGAGACTCGGCACAAAATTGACAGATGAGTACATAGACAAGTACAAGGGTTACTCTTACAAAGATGTAAGCTGCTTATGTTTGAGGAAATCGTAAGATAAGCGAATGAAAGAAGTTATTTCAAAACCAACTGCAAAATCGCCCGACAATCGTGGCCGATTATCAATGCTCAACGCACAGAATCTTTGCTAAGCCAAAATTGGCTTAGTCTAAGCACACTTATCTCAGTTATATCGGGACACTGCCTAATATTTAGTTAGGTGCGGCCAGATTATGGACATGATTTCGGCAGAAACTTCCTAGATAAGGAAGATGAAGAAACGATTTCGCACTTTCGGTGCCATTGTCTTGTCCCATTCAGACGTAGGTTTACCATTTTAGGTGTACAATTTTTTAATAAATTGTAAGATCTCAGTTCTGCAGAAAGCAGGGATATTCTATGATTTTTGAAAATCCCACACTGGTTTTAGGAGAGTTAAAAACAAGTTCCTTCGCAGCATCACAATGGGCCATGAGCCTGAGTGTATCCCACAGTGGACAACCGCTTCAACCTAACGTAACCTAAAAGCACTACATGGATCACCCTGTATTTCGATGAACCAATTCGGACTTTAGCTATTCTTAGTATCAACACGAATTTATTAATAAAATGAATTAATATTTAAAAATGTTAAAAAAGCTGTTCTATTCTTAAAACACGAAAACTAGACAAAAAAAAAAACTTAATTGAAATTCTAAAAGATTGTTGGCAACCTGCTTTGTACAGAACAAACGAGCGCTTGTAATTGATTCCCAGCATAAGAATGGCAAAAAGCTACAATCACTTCTTCCTCTCCTTTTGCACAAATTTCACTTCCTTCCGCCGCATCGAATGTCCTTGCTGCTTTGTTGCGCTGGTGACCAACCGACTCCTGCTGGTATATCTAGATGTATATATGTATGTGTGTATGTACTATACATATACACTTTTTGTTCGCCTCTACATGTATGTGTTCATATGGCTGTGTGCCTGGACGTTTTACACGTTTCGTGTTAAAAATCTTTGATGGGATTTGCGTCTTCAGGTAAAAAAAGCGTTAAAAGATTAAACTGTGCATTGGGGTTAAGTGATGTTGCAACGGACAGCGAAGCCAGTAAGCGAATAGACCAGCTGGCCAACGAATAAAAGGGCTAGAGCAGCGCTGCAGGTGAAGCTGAGCGGAGACGGTCGGTTGCATGCAATGGAAGAGTCGAAATTGGAGAAGATGGAAATGAGCAAATGACCAAGAGGCGATAGAAGGAAAATGTTAGATCTAGCGTTGGTAAGTATTTCAACAAAGTGTATGCATGTATGTATGTGTGAATATATACATATATCATTTTGACGCTGGTGTGTTTGCACGCTTATGTATAAATATGTGAGTGTGCGTATTTGAGACACTGAAGTGACAACAAAATTTTTCAGTAGTAGCAGCATTTCAGGCTCCAAACAGTACCATATACTACAAGTTCTCCCAAGGCGCACAATTGTGTCGTTTGTCGCAGGTAGGGCAAGAAAAAGTAGTACACTAAAAAAGCTATAAAGTCAAATTTATATGGAGCAAAAGTCTAAAAGTGTTCATATATCGGGTGGCGTTTGCTATGGTACTGCTTTCCCCGCAATCTTAGTTGAGGCTTTCATTTAAAGTTTTTCTAAAAAAAAAAACACGGTATGCCTTTTTCAAAAGAAAAATTACTCGAAGCTGGCTATAATGGTGACTTATTGCACTAATTTTTGCACTGAAGTGCTGTAAGTTTTACATTGTTGCAAAGTTGACAAAATGTATATTTGCCAGAAAAGGTATTCGTATGCAATAGAAACAAAAGAATTTAGTGTTTATAGTAAAACAGCGTTTACGTTTACTAATAAATCTTAAATTCTTCTTTAACGACACAATAACTGCTGATTTTGGCCTATGCAAATTGGTGCACGTAGGACCCTTCCACGTGAAGCCAAGTGTTTTTCCACCAGTACGTACTGCACCGAATACTCTTCGTTTGTATCCATTCGGACGACACGACCCAGCCAACGAAGCCACTGAATTTTTATTCGCTGCGCTATATCAACAAGTGTGTCGTCGTAAATCTCATACAGCTCATTGTTCCCTCGCCTACGATACTCGCCGTCGCCAAAATGCGAAGACCCAAAAGTCCCCCGCAGAATTTTTGCCAAACACTCCAAGGGACGCCTCATCGGGTGTTGTCATCATCCACGCTTCTGCGCCATACAATAGGACGGGAATGATGAGAGCCTTATAAAGTGTGAGTTTTGCTCGTCGAGAGAGGACTTTACTACTCAATTGCCTACTGAGCCCAAAGTAGCACTTGTTGGCAAGAGAGATTCTGTGTTGGGTTTCCAGGCTGACATTGTTATAGGTGTTAATGCTGGTTCCTAAATAGACGAAGTCTTTTACAACCTCGAAATTATAACTGACAGTGACATGGGTGCCGATACGCAAGTGCGCCGGCTGTTTGTTTGATGACAGAAGACACTTCGTTTTGCCCTCGTTCACTACTAGACACCAAATTCAGACATCTCGGCAAATGGGTAACTCTTTTTCGTACTGTCGAATGCAGCTTTAATATCGACAAAAAGATGGTGTGTGGATTCTCCTTTCATTGGTCTTTTCCAAGATTTGGCGTATTGTGAATATTTGGTCGATGGTGGACTTTCCGGGTCTAAAGCCACATTGATAAGGTCCAATCAGTTGGTTGATGGTGGGCTTCAGCCTTTCACACAATACGCCCGCTAGAATCTTATGGGTAATATTTAGAAGACTAATCCCCCGGTAATTGACACAAATTGCAATATTCCCCTTCTTATGGATTGGGCAGAACACACTTTGATTCCAATAGGCAGGCTTGCTCTCCTCCGACCATATTTTGCATAGAAGCTGATGCATGCTCCTTACCAGCTCCTCGCCGCCATGTTTGAATAGCTCAGCCGGCAGTCTGTTGGCGCCCGCGGCTTTGTTGTTCTTTAGCCGTGTTATTGCTATTCTCACCTCGTCATGGTCGGATAGCGGAACGACAATTCTGCCGTCAACGATTGGGGTATCGGGATTTACACATTCTCGGTGACATGCGCAGCTATCAGTGTTTAACAGGTTCGAGAAGTGTTCCCTCCATAATTTACGATTGCTCTGTACGTCAGTCACCAGTTCGTCGTCTTTGTTCTTACAGAAAAACTTAAAACCTTCTGTAAGCCGCCGAACTTTCTGGTAGAATTTTCGGGCGTTGTTCCTATTGGCCAGCATCTCAAGCTCTTCGCACTCTCGTATTTCGGCGTCTCGTTCCCTTATTCGTGTAATACGCCTTTCTTCCTTTTTTAGCTCCCGGCAGCGATCCCATATGACTCCCATTGCGGCCGATCGCAGCGTGGCTCTATAGGCGGCATCCTTTCTTTCTGCGGCAGCATTACATTCCTCGTCGTACCAACTGTTTTTTCGGGTTCCGCGGAATCCGATTTCTTCTTCGGCGGTAGTACGTAGAGAACGAGAAATGTTGCTTCATTGCTCGTGCATGCCGGTTTTTTGGGCAGTACTCTCTGAGAGCAGGAGTGAGAGTTGAGTGGCGAATCTTCTGGCTGTCTGTTGTGATTGTAGCTTTCCGTTGTTGAACATTCTTTGTGTTTTTCGACGTTTTTTGCTCCATAGAGGCGTTTGCGTAGTTTGGCTGCATCAAGGTAATGATCCGAGTCGATGATGGGTCCTCGGATCGTACGTACATCTAATACACTAGAAGCGTGTCTTCCATCTATCACAACATCATCGATCTAGTTTCGTATTTGTCGATCAGTAGGCAGCCACGTTGCTTGGTGTATTTTTTATGCTGCAATCTGTTGCTGCAGACTACCAATAGTTTCGAGCCCCGGCGAAATCGATCAACCTCTGTCCGTTAGCGGATGTTTCTTTGTGCAGGCTGCAGAAAATTCTCTCCTTGCCTACCCTGGCATTGAAGTCGCCAAGTACGATTTTTAAGTCGTGGTAGGGACAGCGCTCATAGGAACATTCCTGGCTCTCATAGAAGGAAGATTTGGTCGTGTCGTCCTACCCTTCCGTCGGGGCGGGGGCGCAAATGAGCGAGATAGGCGGTTCTCATCCGCGGCTTCGTGTTGTTTTGCATTAGCGGGGATTTTTACTTGGAACTTCTGCACACGGAACCATCCACCATCTGGGTACATATTCTATATATAAGTATAATTACATACCTACATGCACACAGGTATAAATTTACAGCTATATACGGTTTTAAGCTATGCTCTGTGCCATACATTAGCAGCATCAACACCAGTCAACCATGTTGCAACCACAGTCAATGGTTGCCTCTCTAAGCGCACGACTGGTATCAGTTAACATAATTTGGAATGATAACAATAACAACATCAACAATAGCGAAATTTGCCAAGGTAACAAGGTAAATTGCACACCGACAATATTGCTGACAACCATGAAATCAGCGATGTGTGGTTTGCTGCCAGGTGGCCATTTATTGGTTGATTACAAAACAGATATGAAGCGATGGGATGGAAGTGTAAATATCCAATTAGCATTGGGCTGGGATTTTGAAACAAATATTCAGTTATTTTATGAAGCAACTGAAATGCAACCAATGAGATTTATGTATTCATTATTGAATAAGAGAACTGTCACATTGAAAAAATAAAAAAGGTGCTGGGAATGGTTTTTTTTTGCATATGCAGGGCAGCTAAAAAAAAAATAAAATTACAATAGCTGGGTACAAAAAGTAGGCTGGAGCATGTCCAGAAAGTCTTTTTCCGCTCTGCTTTCCGTTCTTTGCATTTCACTGATCCGATTCCTTCTTATAAAGTTCGGCGGGGTTTGCTTATTAACCAAAATCGCTAGGTAGTATTAGGAATATTCTCTGCCTCACTTTCGTTTATGCATAACACAGGCCTGCGAAATCTCGATTTTTTACAGTTTCTAAAACCGCTATGGGTGTTTCCTGAAGGTTTTTTTATACTGAAAACGAGTATGACCTTGAAAATGTAAGGATCTTGGCAAATTTTTAAATAGTCAAAAAATGCAGATTTGGCCATTTTTAAAATTTTTTTTGAGCAAGGAAAAGTTTTAGCTTTAAGGTCCTTTTTTAAAAATATTTTTACGATTAATATAAAAAAGGTTATTTTATTTTAAATTGGAGACTTTTAGATATGCAAATTCAACCTTTCTAACTCTCTAACGCCCCTGTAAAGGGCGAATTCAAAATAGTATAACTTTTTTTATATTAATCGCAAAAATATTTTTAAAAATGGATTTTAAAGCTGAAGAGTAGTACTTTGCCATGGACGGCCTCTGTAGATCCAGGGCTCTTGGATCAGCCCTATGTTGATACCTCCGGCAAGTCTTCTGCTAAGCTCAGTGGTAGCAGCCTTAGCATGGTGAAGTTTTGCCCGGAGGCACCTCTTTTGTTGGTTGGCTTTCGGAGTCGTAGGGAGGACTTTCATGCTCTTCTTGTAACTCCACTGCCTCCATTTGGTCAACTAACTCTTCCGTCGTTATGTTTTCAGTTTTCAGCCTGAGAGTCACTTGGATGAAACTCTTAGAACAATAAGGATAGTGAGATGGAAAATCCGTCTACAAATGTTCTGTGGAATATCAGTGGAGGAAATAGAGAATCGTTTAAATTTTCTGCGAAGACTGGTCTGCAACAAATCGTACAAAGGAGTTTTAGAAATAAGTTCAAGTTTTATATTGCACAATATTTAGATGATCAGCGTATTTGTATTATAATAAACCAAGCTAATTTATATGGTAATCCATTTTTACAAAGCCATCTTATCCTCAAGGGCATTTTTTCTAAAAGAGAATGCACTAGTACTCCTGGACTAATGAGAGATTTGTTTTAATGAGAGATTGCCCAAACAAAACTGTCGGCGTCGGATGCGTGTTCGTTTCGCGGAACGATAACACCACCGACGCTGTTATATTTAGGAACTGCGATACTAACTTAAATTCATAAAGCGCTTGACAGAAAGCAAGTTATAAGCTAAAAATATCTGCTTCAATAAAAAAAAAAATGTACATTTGAAAAGCATGTAAAAAATTAGTATAACGCATAAGAATCCTAAACAATGTAAATATGAAATCGGTCGATAGTATCGATATATCGATGGAGGGCGCGAATCAATTGCGAAGAGGACACTTAAACCAAATAATAAATCAAAAAAATAAAAACCGTGGTTTTGCCAGAAAGTAAAGGTCTTATCTGCCACAAAGAGAGAGGGCTATTTGAAATACAAGTCCCATCAAATTATCAACGACGATCACAAAGTTTTAAGAAATAACGTAAACGCCGCTAGTGACAATTTGTAAAAAAAAAAAACTGGGAAAGTTTTTCGGCAGGCATGAAACACGACCTGTTTGGTGTTAAAAAAAGGTTTGGAATATGTCGAGTCTTGGAATTAGAAAAAAAAATAAAAAAAAAAACAAGTCAATAAGTGGGTTTCGTATTCCTGGCAACTTTATGAAAATGCAGCTTTAGAAAACTGTTTCTAAGTACAGAGCAATAAATCCACCGGGCATAAGTGGTATTATTTCCCCAAATTATGTTATAGGGAAAATGGACGTAGAACGTAGTACCGCCAAACTTAAAAGCAGAAAAAGGTTCCGGAGCCAGATTAAATTACAAACGAAATGATAAAGTACGGCGGAGGAAGTTTTTTTTCGTATCTTGCTGATTCTTTAACCTCATTCTGTAAAATCGCAAAATCTCTTCGGCCTGGGAGCATAGCTACACAATTCTTATCTTACAAAAAGGGGATAAGAAACTGTTAGACAACTACAGGGATGTTACCTTGCTTAGCTCCGCCTAAATCTTTCTAATTTTTTTTATACGAGGGGTGCCTTTTATATTTCGGGATTAGGCAACACTGGTGTTGCAATCTGGCAACTGACAGCTGTATCGCAAAGTTTGACAGTTTTTGGATTTTACGTACTCAGAACGTTTTGAAATACCAGCGCTATTTGTGTTGTTTACAATAACTTATGGAATGGAATTAAATCGTGAACATTTTCGTGCGATTACACGGTGCAACACTGAAAATACACCCGACAAATTACACACTGTAGGTTGTTTATATGGTCGAATAATGCATAAAAATGTTTTTGTTATTTTTGTTGTACCCTCCAATTTTTATTTATTTATAAAAAACCGTTTTTTCAGACTTTGCGCGGTAATCTACGGATATCTCAGTCATTTTTTCACCGATTTTCAATATTTTATATGTTTTGAAAATGATATTGTCAGACCTTTCAAATGATGTACAACAAGTAATTATTCAAACTAGTTAGTTCTGATTTTTATTTGATTAAACCTGGAGAAAGTGTTTTTTTAATCATTTTTTTAACTTTAACAATTTTTTATTGCATAATTTTAGTACAAAATTAAAGATGTTTGTTAATATTCTTTGAGTGCATTTATTAACGAAGAAATTAATGTATTACTTTCAATAATCGGACAAAAATTGCGTAAACTACGCTAGTTTTCCGTAAATAGAAAAAAATACCTTGAATATCTATCCATTTGTGGAACCATAGTTTTTGTCTTTAATGATTATTTACTTGGAAAAATCACTGTATTCTTTATGTATTGACAATAAATGTTTGACAATGACAATTTATCATAAATTACAAATGAAAGGTTTGCGTGTTTCTATATAATTTTGCGACATAATTTTCGCGCGATTTCTGAGGCGCTAAGACCCTCCTCCTCCCACGCAGTAATTTTACCTCTCTCTAATTCGGTAAGTTTTGAACCGCGTGGCATATTGATATTTATTTACTTAAAAAACGATTTCAATTAATTATTGTTTATTGATACTAAGAAGAATAACGGTATTATTCCATATATTCATTTATTTTTACAGAGTACCTACATATTTTTGGAGTAAAGATTAAATATTCATGTTATGTGTCCTATAGATATGAAACGCACCATAGTCTGAAACAGCTATTAGACCAGTCTTTGGTTGGCAGTGCCTTTTTATCTCCTTCTTCCAAAATCGCGTTTTTCTCAAGTGTGTTTTTTTGTTAAAATTGTTTATAAGTTAGTTAAAGATGTGTGACAAACGCAATAATTTCTGCTACGTTTGCGGTTTATTTGTTGATAAACAACATCGCCGTGAATTAAAAACAAATACTATCGTGGTTGAAGCATACAATCTTCACTTTGAGCGCAATTATAGTGAAAGTCGCTGGTATGAACCAGAATAAATACATATGTTCCACGTGCTCCATGTCACTAAAAAAGTGGAAATCTAGTCAGTGTTGGCGGATTACTGTTGGTCGCTCAAACGCGAGACGAGCGATTCTTCTTTAAAACGACGAAGGTCGGGTAAACATTTTTAGATAGAGTTAGGTATCTAAAATCAACAAAAAAAATTATATAAAAACAGTATGATTGTTCTTTTTACTCCAATACATTGTACACACTGCAAAACACATGATGGCCCATATTTTCTATTTACGGAAAACTAGCGTAGTTTACGCAATTTTTGTCCGATTATTGAAAGTAATACATTAATTTCTTCGTTAATAAATGCACTCAAAGAATATTAACAAACATCTTTAATTTTGTAGTAAAATTATGCAATAAAAAATTGTTAAAGTTAAAAAAATGATTAAAAAAACACTTTCTCCAGGTTTAATCAAATAAAAATCAGAACTAACTAGTTTGAATAATTACTTGTTGTACATCATTTGAAAGGTCTGACAATATCATTTTCAAAACATATAAAATATTGAAAATCGGTGAAAAAATGACTGAGATATCCGTAGATTACCGCGCAAAGTCTGAAAAAACGGGTTTTTATAAATAAATAAAAATTGGAGGGTACAACAAAAATAACAAAAATATTTTTATGCATTATTCGACCATATAAGCAACCCACAGTGTGTAATTTGTCAGGTGTATTTCGATTTTTTTTTTTTGTGGCACAGTGTTATTTTTTACAACTTTCGACGTGGATTAACTCAGCAACATTGCATGGATGAACTTAATTCATTTTTTGGCGATGAAGCTCCATCAAGGACCAGTGTTTATCGATGGTATGGTGAATTCAATCGTGGTCGTAGTTCACTCCAAGACGAATTTCGTGAAGGTCGTCCAAAATCAGTTGTTGTTCCGAAAATCATTGATGCTGTGCGCGAACTGATATTGCAAGATCGTAATGTGACCTATCGTGAGATTGAGACAATCTTAGGCATTAGTGGGACCAGCATACATTCAATATTGCATAAACATTTGACTGTCAAAACAATTTGTTCGCGTTGGATCCCACACAATTTGTCAATCGCTCAAAAAAATGCTCGTGTCGATTGATCGAAGGAAATGCTCAAAAAATACGATCGCGGGGCTTCGAAACACGTCTATGACATCGTGACAGGTGATGAATCATGGATTTACGCGTATGAGCCCGAGAGTAAACAGCAGTCGACTGTATGGGTGTTTCAAGATGAGCCAAATCCAACAAAAGTTGTTCGCGCACGAAGCACTTCCAGCAAATGGTCGCCTGTTTTTTCGGAAAAACTGGGCATGTCGCAACCGTACCACTAGAGCAACGCAGAACAGTAAATTCTGAGTGGTACACAACCATTTGTTTGCCAGTTGTCTTCCAAGAAATTAGGAAAACCAATCGCCAAAGACGGATCACTCTTCACCAGGACAATGCGAGCTCTCACACATCGGCTCAAACAACTGCATTTTTGAGCACCCAAAACATCGAATTAATGAGTCATCCGCCGTATAGTCCTGACTTGGCACCGAATGACTTCTTTTTATTCCCGTACGTAAAAAACAAACTGAGAGGTCAACGTTTTTCGGCACCTGCAGAAGCGGTTGCGGCATTCAGAATGCATTTTTGGAGGTACCTCATTCAGAGTGGCAAAAGTGCTTCGACAATTGGTTCAAACGATTGCAAAAGTATATAGATCTTCATGGAGAATATCTTGAAAAACAATAAAGTGATTTTCGATGATTAAAATTTGTTTTTGTTCTCTAATCCCGACATATAAAAGGCACCCCTCTTATTAACTAATTATATTGCGGAAACTGGCATTGCAGAAGAGCAACAAGCCTTCAGGCGGAACAGATTGACAGTAGATGGCATCTGTTCTTTTCTTGCGCCAAATCGTCGAACAAGTTTTTGAATATAAAAAGCAGCTTTTGACCCGACAAAGGCATTTGATATTGATGTTGTTCCACAAATGGAGGGACCTACAGTTTTAAGCCGACTCCGAAGGGCAAATATTTTTCATGAGAAACTATTTACAGCTTTTGCTTGATGAGGGGTGACCGCTATTAGAAACCACTATAATATTCGTGCACGGAGATGCGTACCGGAGGAAGAGAGATGCGAATGCTATGGACAGATATCGATATTCAATACTATCCACATCTAGTACGTACACATGTAAACGGAGTTTGAATTACATGAAAAATAATGCAATTATAATTTTTTGTCTGCATTGATTAAATATCCACAGCTGTAGCGAAATAATCCGAAATGTATATTTTAATCAATTTAATATCAATTGCACCTGCCCATATTCATGCATTTAATGCATTTGCAATCACGTCACGAATAAACAGGTGACAAATACAAATTAACATTGCGCCTGTGTTTACACAAATCCAAATACTTGAGTCGTATCATAGGCACTTAGCAGATGTGTTTTATGGTGGCGCATAGTTAGGTGTGTGTGTGTGTATGTGTGTATGTGTGTATGAGGGGAAATGTAAATAGCATTTGTTGTGACAACAAGTCCACCTCCAGTCAAACGTGTGTGTGTGTGTGTGCATGTACTTGCTCTCAGCTACAGCGGTTGACAATTGTGTTGCCACATTGTGGCATTTGCCTCCGGACGCACGCACGCCCTGCATATTACATATATATATGTATGTATGTACGTGCGTGTGCCCCATACTCACATTTCAACATTGCCAGATTGATTTGAGCTCTACTGCTTCTGTTACCCATTAAATACCGAGCGCATAAGATTTGCTTACAATTATGGACTTGCTTACAACACAGGTTCATATGTTGTTGTTGTTGCATGCCTTCCATACTCCTGCCTGTGTATTTAATTGCATGCGTTTCTGTTTATGTTTGTGTTTGTGTTTTATTTGCGTATCCTGCTTCTGCTTTGCATTCAAATTACACAAATTTTAGTATTTCAATTTACTTTCCTTTTTCTGCTTCATCGTATTCTTGCTTTCAATTTACAGTTACGTGTGCATGTGAATTTCGTATTTTAATTAAATGATTTTACACAATTTAATGAGCAAACAATTTGGCATTTGGCAAATACATAACAGCAGCACGTAAGCACATATTTGTTTGCACGTGCATCGAGTTGCATTCAAATCGCAAAGGTATGTGAGTGTGTGTGTGTGTAAATCTAATTAAATTCATCTCCTCCCTAATATCAAGTTGAGTGCTGTTCATTGCCTGTAATTCCTTAAATTTGTACAGTATTCTATTGTGATTAATTTTGTTGTGCCTATAGCGCCACGTTAGTGAGGCCGTGGCTTATTTCAATCCGATGTTGCCAGTGCCGATGTATACCTACATATAATTTTTTTAAGTAGCACTAAAGCCTCGTTTTGATGACAACGTTTGACCTCCAACGGACAGTTATCTACAGCCAACCAGGGCTTAGGATGAAATGGTGAAGGTTGATGGAATTTAAGTTGGAGCACTGCCCCAGGTCGTCGAAGAAAGGATCACCCAGTGGCTTTACTCGTTGGTGATTGGTGGTCACAATATCAATAACATCAACCGATACCATAAAATATTTAAGGGTGATGATCGACAGAAGACTCAGTTTTAAAAAGTATCTGGAATTATTTTTATTTTTATCGGGACAACTAGCAAGTGCAGCACTCAGACATGAATTAAGTTCACTGTACTACACTTGGATGCCCTTTTAATTTTCTTTAAATCCACCCGATCTCCGAAGAAATCTGAGTAGATCTTGTGGTGCCAAGAAGCCAAAATGGCACATCAGTGCCAAAGACCTCAAACCTGATTCGAGAGAAGGGGGGGCAGACGCACAGGAAGTGGTCCGCCGTCTCACCCTCCTCTTCACAAGCTGGGCAGAGTACACTGTCTGAGATGCCCAACCTTTCCATGTGCTTCGCCCACAGAAAGTGGCCCGTCATCAGTCCAACCAGCCGCCTGCTTAAAGACAGAAGGGTTTGCGACAGTCGATCGAAAATGACAGGTAACATCAGTTTAGTCCATCTGCAGCCTCTCTCAGCCTGCCAAGCTCACTTGTGGGTGGTAGTTACCCATTTGCTAACCGTGGCTGTGATGGCCGAAGAAGGGAGTGCAAAAACGGGCTCTGGGCCAAAGAAGTTGGTTAGCTAAGAAGTCAGAGGTCTTGTTATCCACGATACCCACGTGTACCGGGACCCATGTTAGCATCAGGCTATTATGTCTACCGACATAGTTCAGCCTAGATTTACAGGACTTGACTACCTCTGATGTGGTTGGAGGGCTGTCTAAGGCCATGAGTTCAGCTTGGCTGTCGCTGTAGAGTCATATAAATCTGCCTCCCCATCTGTTTTCCACAACAAAGTTCATCGCTTCTTGAACTGCATACACCTCCTCTTGAAACACAGATGCATGCATTCCAAAAGCAAAGTGCAGTTTTGTCCCGCTGGATTCCTCGTAGACCCCAGAGCCGGAGCCATGCTCGGTCCTGGAGCTCATTTTCAGAGTTTGCCCACAATTGAGCCTCTGGCAGCACCACGCTGTATCTCTTTTCAAGTACAACTCTTGATGGCATGGAGTCAAGGAGCATGGAGAGAATCGTTGGAATCGTACTAGTTCGCATTGTGTTTCGGCCTGCAGATGAACTTCAAAGCCTCTCCTTGGATGAAAGCAACAAGTGGTGGTAAACCAATCAGAGCATCTAATGCCGGGCCTAAAGTAGTTGGAAAAGCTGCGATGCAACAGATGGCCACAGTGCGTTGTAGTCTCGATAAGGTCCTCCTGACTCCCAGGAGGGAGAGTCTACACATCCAGACCACTGATGCATAGATGATAAGAGGTCTTGTCATAGCCATGTAGATCTGGAATACGCAAGCTCGAAAGCTGCAAAATTCTGCGCGGCTTTAACACGACGGATGCTCAATGTGCGTGGACCAAGACAACAAATGAGAGCATTGTTAGCAAGGGTCGATCCTGTTTTACGCTGTGGAAATGTGGGGCGTCGTAGTGAAATATCCCAGCTACTTGAGATGGGCCAAACGGGTGTACAGATTATGCAATGCTAAAATCATTAGAGGCTACAGGACTATAACTGACGAAGTAGCAGGGGTAATAGCAGGTAGAATCCCACCGATATAAAGGCAAAATGTATGAAACAAAAATACCAGCATACAAAAACGCGCGGATATCTGATAACAAAGCCCCACTGAGGGACGCCCTACAAAGGATCGATGATATCGCTCTGCAAAATTGGCAGACCAAATGGAACGATAGTGGCAAGGGAAGAACCACTTTCATTCTACGTATCTCTAGAAGATTTCATCTCCTAGGTCCACATACCAAAAAGAAAAAAACCGGCCATTTACAAGGAAAGTTTTCAACAGTCTTCTTCTCTGAAAGGTCCCCACAGCTTTTGTAATAGGAAATAAATGGTAAGCCCAGTGCAACTTAGTACATCACATAAAATTGTTCTTTGCTGAGTTCTTGGCCACGCTGCAATACGTGGTAATGAATAGGTGTTGATGAAGTCGCTAAGATGCAGTCGGCATTAGATTTTCATGGCCCAGAACCATACTGTGGTAAATACAGGGAAAATAGTAGGGACATTAAATTAGGTTCTACTAGCTGGCACAAGCAACGCGGAGGTGACTTTGACTCAAAGCGATACCAGATCAGGGCCCTTCTTTAGTGCAAATATGCATCGCTAAGATGCGCGTACTGTTCGCAAATTGTAAGAGTCATTCAAGCTAGAATGTTCAGAGATACATTCGAGTCTTTCAAAACTGAAAGCACCCAGGTAGTGCAGCGAATAAAGATCCAGCGGCTACTCTGGCGGGGTCATGTCGTCCGAATGGATACAAACGCTGCGACTCTGAAAGTATTTGATGTGGTACCAGTTGATGGAAGCAGAGGAAGAGGAAGGTCTTCTCTGTGTTGGAAAGATCAGGTGGAGAAAGACTTGGCTTCACTTGGTGCGTCCAATTGGCGCCGGTTAGCATGAGAAAGAAATGTTTGAGGCGCTTTGTTAAACTCGGCAAAAATCTAAGAAGAAGAAGAAGACGAAACTGCAGAAGTTTTTGTGATGGACTCAAGTGCTCTCAGCGCCGCTTATGTAAACTTTTTCGAATACATAAAACACAATTCACTCATTCCGATATTTGAAAATTAGCACTCAAAGTGCCGCAACGCATCGAATTGCTGTTATTATTCCTACTGGGTAGGTATAAGTTTAATAATTCAAGTGTTTTTCTAATTTAGGTTTTGTTCTCCACTCAATTTCGGTTGATGCTAAATGCGATAGTGCTTAACATTATTAACTTCGCTTATTGAAATTGTAATTGAACACGTAATTACTCACGATCGACGTGAGGCTGATTTGTGTTTTATGCAAATTTAAAATTAAATTCCAGTTTTAATTTATAATTAATTTCAGAATTCATGTTTGCATTTAATTTTCACCAATTGATAGCTAATGATGCGTTTTTTAGGAAAAACCACAGCTGTGCACAGGTGGAATAAGAAACGGAGGGCTCTGGATTAAACGATGACGACCAACAGTGGCTAATTACGTTTGTATTTACCGCTTCAAGCTACGGATGAAATTCACCAAGTTTGTGATACTTAAACCCACAATATCCGCAGGTGCAGCGAAGACGTGAGAACCCTGCTGTAAAAACCTTTGCTCGACGAGAGCTGGGCAAGTAAGAAGAATGTTCTGAGATGATTCCATCTCATCCTCCATACGGTTTCTGCAGAAAGAACTTGAATCAATCCCAAGTTGCACCGCATGGACACCTAACGAGCAGAGTACGATAAGGATACCTACCAAATACGAGAACTGCAGCTTAGTAGCCTTAGAAATTCCCTCGAGTTCCCCTGATCTACCCGTGGCCAGAAGGATCTAACGACTTTGCACGTTTGCACACTAGTCCAGCGCTCGCTCGAGTTGACGCGAGGTTCATCTTTTCAAGAGTAGGCCACAGGTTCTCAAGGGAACTCCAATCCTGTCGTCTTGCGGTAAAATCGTCTCTAGGGTCAACTGTCTAGTCAGGTCATTAGCCCAGCAGTTTCCTTCTGTGCAGCTGTGAGAGATGAGACCAATATCAGAGCTTTCAGACGCGATCGAGAGAAATGTCAGGCATTCCCCCAATAGTTTTGAACACAGGAGCAACGAGCCCAAGACCCTAATTGCCGCTTGGTTATCGGAGTAGATATTTACGTCCTCTACAGTAATTCCAGAAGTAAGCAACCAATCCACTGCTTCCTAAATTACGGCTAACTGCGCTTGGGAAAAACTGCAGTGGGATGGAAGCCTAAATTTGAGCTTGATGGGGACCTCCTCGCAGAATTACCTCCCACTAGGTCCTCCGCCTAACTTCGAGCCAAACGTAAACATATTTGTCATGCCTTAGCGTCAAATGTTGCACACCACCTATGGAATGGAAAAAGTAACGGTCGAATCCAGCACCACTGGGATGGACTCAAAGTTTTAGAGAATACTAGAGTGCCCGTAGCTTAAGATAAGGGTGTGATCGGAATACCTCAATCTGATTACGGCGCATGCAGCGACAATTTTCCTTGCGTTGTTCACTGGTGTCACATTCAACGTGGCGTTGAGCACTAGAGAAGAAGTGGTCCAATGAGGATAGACTTTTGAACTCTCTCCAGCTTCTTAACTAATGCCAGCCTTTCCAGCAAGTTTCACCAGACACGGATTCCGTACAACAAAATTGGCTTTGTAATTGTGTTATAAAGCCAAAACGTAACTAGCCCTCTCGCGCCCATCTTTTGCCGATAGCGTAAAAAAATGTTGATCTTCCACTTAACCCTGTCAAAGCGCAGTGACAGAGCGCCCGTAATCGAGGAGAGAAAGACTCTAGGTATTTGATATTTCCTCGTATAGAAGAAGAGCTCCGTCTTCAGCGTATATATATCAAGAGATCGCGGCCCATTTCACAACTAGATTCAGATAACCCAGCATCAGTTTCATCATAGTATCTAAAAACTGTTGTCTGACAATAAGTGGTAGGTCATCCGCGTAATAAATAACTTTGCAGCCTCCTCTCTCCAGCTCCTCTAGCAAGGCACTGAGCACAAAAACCCAGAGTAGTGGCGAGAGAATACCGTTTTGCGAAGTGTCTCTGCTTACCTTTCGGCGGAAAAAGACGCCACCCTACACTGTTGCGATCGTGCTATCGCTAAACATTTTATGTATAAGCCTTACCATATAAGGCCGGTTCCGATACTTTTTATTCATTTTATCCAGAACCCTAGTGATTGCCTAGGAGAGGACATTGTTAAAAGCCTCCTTAATGTCAAGAAAAGCGCCCACAGAGAACTCTTTCTGAGAGAGGGACACCTCGTAATCTTTAACCTTAATATGCAAGGCAGACTATACCGATCTGTCTTTACAATAGGCATGTTGAGCGTACGCTAAACGCTCCCGAGGAATTACATATCTAATGTGCAGATGAATCAGCCTCTGAAGTGTTTTTAGGAAAAACGATGAGAGGCTGATCGGGCTGAAATCCTTATTACAATATATGTATGTAATTATATAATTGGCGCTTCCTCCCTTTTTCGGTGTTTAGTCCAGCTTATCCTCCTATTTGTGGAGCGCTTTTTTATGTTGTTTCACGAATGGAGGGATCTACAATTTTAAGACGGACAGACTATCAAGTACAGCACTCAGACACAATAAAGTCCATTGTACTGCACTCGGGTTCCCTTTTTATTTTATTTTTTTTTAATCTACTCGACCTACCAAAAAATCTGAATTGGTCTTGTGTTGCCAAGGAGCCAAGGTGGTCACTTCTTAACACATAAGTGCCAAAGACCTCAAGCCTAATTCGAGCGAAGGCTGCGCAGACACACAGAAAGAGGTCTGCCGTCTCATCCTCCACTCCACATGCTGGGCAAAGTGTGCACTATCTGATAAGCCTACCTTTTCCATGTGCTTCGCCCATAGAAAGTGGTCCGTCATCAGTCCAATCAGCTGCTTACAGCCCCTTCTGCTTAATGACAGATGCATCAGCGACAGTCGGTCGGATATGACAGGTAACAGCAGGCCAAAGAAGTTGGCCTTAGAGCTTATCTTAGGCAAAGAGTCAGAGATCTTGTTATCCGCGATACCTATATGTCCCGGGACTCATGCTAGCATCGCTATTATGTCTACCAACAAAGTTCAGCCTGGATTCACAGGTCTCGGCTACCCTTAAAGTGGTTGGGGGCTGTCTAAGGCCGTGAGTGCAGCGTGGCTGTCGCTGCGGACTCATATAGATCTGCCTCTCCATCTGTTTTCCACAACAAAGTTAATCGCTTCTGGAACAGCATACATCTCCGCCTGAAACATAAATGCGTGCATGCCAAGAGCAAAGTGTAGTTTTGTCCCGCTTGAGTCCATGTAGACACCAGAGCCGG
>JAYXIM010033040.1:0-21055 GCA_037575425.1 Anastrepha fraterculus
GAAAAGTTTAGGTGGTCACTTCAGGTGTTTTTCCACATTTTTTTTTATTTTTGGATGTAGCTGGAATATACAAGTATATCTGGATTTTCTATAAAGAAACGACGGGTGAAAACATTTCGAGGCAAGAATTTTGTTTCTACCTAGCTTCAGAACTCGGTGACGCATATAAAAAATCTCATGAAAAGGGGGCTTACCAAGACCGTTTGTTCTGATTTATCCGTAAGAAAAATTTGTTAAATAAAATTTTGTTATGGTTATAAAAGAGCAAAAATCTTTTTTTTATTTTAAAAAAATTAGCAATAAGTCAACCATTATCAGCATTGAAAAAAAAATCTCTAATTACCGGTCGTTTGATCGGACGCAGTAGAAATGGGTATATTAGAATTGTCGGTAGCTTTAAATGTTAATGTTTCAAAAGTTGCGCAAATAAAAAAAATTATTTGTTTCAAATTAACGCGAGTTTTTAACAACTTGAAACTTACATTTTATTTTAACAAAATTGAATGGACTTTGAAACGGCATAATCGAAATTTTTCTAAAAAAGGGAAAGTTGAAAAGGGTATACATGGCGTATACTTTATTTCATAAGAGGAAACTTGAACTATTCTTTCACGTTTTTATAAAATAGCAAGCAGAATGAAGTTGAGGTATGCATTACTAATTACATACAAATTCTAAATTAATTAATTAGGGGATCTCAAGTATATTTATAGATACATTGTCCGAAGCACACTGTTGTACTATATTCATCCTGACGAAGATTAAGCAAATATTTTTCTTTAATAGCTTCTCCCATGTCCTCTTTCGTTTGATATCTTATTTATTTTTTATTCTTATTATAACGAGTATTGAATTTCAATGGTAGTATTCATACATATTTATGTAAGTTTGTCTTTCTTCGGAATTTTTGGCGCTGTAGTTTCTACGTTTGGCGGCCAGATATTGTTGGTGTCTTTCATTGACATGAAGTTCTGTTATCAATTTTAAGCCTTAGAAAATTTTTATTAGCGAACTGTGATCGGTTTCGGCACTCATGTCCCGGACGACCTTTCTTGATATAGTTGCCAGGCAAATGAAGTTTTAAGAACTTACTCAAACAGTAGTGTTGTAACCTGAACGACCAAAATGTAGCGAAAAACGGCTTCAAATTTTAAATTAACTATGCCTCTATAAGTAAAAGTAATAAATAAAAGACATAGTTTTTCCTACGAGCATAACAACAAGAGTTTGTGGTAATTTCTTCAAACATATCTAAAGTTTGTTTCTGGTTTTGGATTATGATGCTGGTGAATCAAATAAGCGGGATTTATATTTGGTGGTGTTGGGTATATATTTGCATTTACATCACGCAAAGTCACGTCAAAAAAGTCTACTACCTTCTTCAGTGTATTTTCGAGACTTTTTGGTACTTAAAAGTAGAGAATTAATGCTTACATACCTGTACGTTTCTCGGCTTCATTTATTGGAATATTTTCTAGTACAATAGGTTCCGAACGTCCTTTTTGATTGGCGCTGTAGACGACAAGATGAAGCGCTGGATTAGGATCGGGATAATAGTCCATGGAAGTTAAATCTGTGAAAGATGAAAAAATATTGAGAAATAATGAAAACGTTCAAAGAAAAAAAAATTAAAAATAATATTTCATAAGCTTTAATACTTCATACATATGTAACATAACATAACAATATTAATTACAGTGTACGATAAAATGAGACTAAAGAAGACAAGAATGCGGTATAGCAATTAAGAAAGAGGAAGAACTGTATAGTATTGACCCCCAACCGCTTTTTCCTTAAATGTAAACTTGTTGTGAGTGTGTTGAAGTTTTCCTAATTTGCTCTCAAGTTTACCTAAATATTAAAACAAACTCATATAAAAATAGATTCTCTATTCATAATATGTTCAACAGCCTCCAAAGGAATTTAATGGCGCATATTTTTATAAAATATTTAACCCAATATGTCTTACACGTGTGCCATTTTGACATTTATTTGAAATATTTGAAAAGTATTGAGATTATGGGGTCAATGAAGGGTTTAAATGTCCTCAAAAATTTTTTCCGCAAATTGAATTTGGGGCTTTACCAAACGAAAATAATGTGCCATAACGGACAAACTTTCAACATTAACTGGATTGGATTGAAAACATAAATTTGTGTCACTAAAAGAGTTTAAGTACTTTAACTAAAGGAAATCTATGGAAAAAGTAGACGGCTAATTGAGGGGCTCATGTGCACAGATTATTTGACTATCAATAATAACGCATGTTGCACCATATCCATCATCTGGAAATATTTAGGACTTCAGCGACTAGTATCCATGTGGGGACGTATTTCCCTGTAGTGTTCACTTGCAGTTTTGGATCAATTATGTTTTCAGCGTAGGATGATTTTCATGAAGGGCATCCAAAAATGGTTGTTGTGCTAGAAATAATCGATGCAGTGCGTCAGCTCATAGCACAAGACCATCATGTGACTTATCTCGGGAATAGAGCATCATGGAGCATTAGTGGGATCTGCATACATTCAACATTGCACACACATTAGGCGTCAAGCAGATTTGTTCTCGTTGGGTGACAATAACTCAAAAAGGCCTCGTGTCGATTGGTTTAAAGAAATGTTGATGAATTTCAGCCGCGGCGTTTAAGGCACGCATCGTAACTGATGAATTTTGGATCTATGCAAATAAGTAAGAATCAAAACAATGATCAATGATTCAATGACAGTATGGGTGTTCCAAGACGAGCTTAATTCAACCAAAATTGTCCGTGGAAGAAACATCTCATAGAAAATTATCGCTTGTTTCTTCGGAAAGTATGCTATGCCGCAACTGTACCGCTAGAGAAACTCAAATACTCAGTTTTGAATGGTACACAATGTTTGCCAGAAATTTTCGGAGAATTAAGGAAAACCAACCACCACCGAAGACGAATGATGCTTCACCAAGAAAATGCGAGCTCTCACCTATTGACTCACACAAGAGTGTCTTTGAGCAATCAAAATATCGAGTTAATGGTCCATTCGCCTTATGCCCCTTGTTTTACACATAGTGATGTTTTTTTTTTGTTCCGGAACATCAAAAATAAAACGCGAGGTTAACGCTTTTCCACGCCTTATGAAGTGGTTGAAACCTCTAAAACCTTTAAACAATGACAGGTTTGAAATAAATTATGCGAGAATTAAATCTTCATTGATTGAATTATTTCACCGCTCTGATGTACATATATGTATATACATTTATATATACGTATATACGTGTGTACGTATATATTTATAAAGATGTATTTTTTTAGTAGATTTCTATATGGGTTAACTCGCAGAAATCGCAAAGCTTACATATCTTAATGAGCTATCAAATTATAAACGATTATATTATGCGATAACTTAATTACCTGAATATTTAAATTTTTCACACATTCCGTGTGGTAAAACATAACATTCGCTGGCTGAAGCTTCTACAATTTGAAAAAAAAAATACACTTAGAAAATGTTTGACAATTTTGACACACCAAATCATTAGGAAGCATTTGCCGCAAGAGCCATTTCGGTGGCCAAAACGCACAAACATTGTGTAATACGAGTACTCATACATATGTACATACGTATGTATGGATGCATGCATTTGCACATTCACATCTGTGTAAAGTTGCTCGCATAGATTTCTATATACGCAAAGTTATTTGTAAACTTTGGTTGCTATTAGTAGTTGTTGAAATATAAAAGTAAATAAAATAAAGTTTCCTTGCAAGTGGAGAAGCCACAGACGCACAAGGCAACATTGAATAGGGAACATCAACAGCAAAAACAAACAGAGTACATATACCTATATACATGAAGTAACTACTGCCGCATCAGTGCTACCATCGTCGAATAGCAACAACAATTGCAACACTAACCCATCAACCACTTACAATTATTTTCAAAAGCGACTTTGATCTTTTCACTCTATTTACAATGCCACCAAACAACATTTGGCTTCGAACAGCTAATGCGCTAGTGAGTGAGTGGGTGCAACAAAATGTTTGCACAGCAGTTGGCAGGCGAAGAGTGCAGCTGGCAAAGTGAAGAGATGTGAAGCAAATTAGAGTAAAGTTGATTGTGTTGCACTGACATTGGCAGCTTAGCGCGCTTGTCTAACTAATCGTGACTTTACGCTTCGTTAGATTTTGCAAATAAACCTCAAGCAATGCCTGCAAGAGAGCTTCGCCAGCAATGCTTTGGACAAAGAAGTCGAGTGGGTGGTATGCTCGAGTAGGTGAGATTTTAGCAGAAGAGAAAGGGTGTGATGAAAAGTGTGTGAGTTTTCAGCTGCTTTCAATGCCTACAACCAACGATACCAACAAAACAAACAAGCGATAGGTGGCTGCCAAAAATTGTTCTACAATCGATGCAGCTATGGTAACGGATCATAAGTATATATGGTTGCAAGAGTACGTGTGTAACTAACGTGTGCGTATCTTCAGTAATAAAATTTATCCAATGCAGCAAAAACAAAAAAAAATAAGCCGATCGGCAGCAATAAGTAAAAACCTCAATAGGCGAAAAGTTTGGCTCATTAACTCACAGCGGCGTAGAAAAATCAAAGGCGCCGCAGCCGATTTGCGATTTAGTACTTCGATGGCGTTTTTCGTTTCATTAGTCTTGTGGCAAAAGTTTTGAGGTTGTTTGTTTTTGTGTGTTTTTTTGTCGTGCGTAAATGCCAATCAAAGCAATAAATTAAGCAAAAACACACATTCATTTTCTAAATCGACTGAGAGGTGAAAAGAACCGAACGTGGTAATGGCGAAAACAGAGCCAAATAAAACTAAATACACCCATAGTCCATTTTCACACGTTTTTTTTTTCAAAATATATTTTACTAGCAAGTGCGCGCGGCTTCTCTTGTATATAAAAAAAGACAAACAGTTTCTGGTTTTAGCTAATTTTTTTCACGATATTTGAAACTAATAAACTAATAAACAGCTGATTCGACAACTACAGGGTTGCCAATATTCGACGGATCCACCTTTTCTCTTTTTTCCGGAACTACCTTATGCCTCAGGTTTTAGGAAAAGGGGCGTGGCATCTCCCATACAAACTTAAGTCCCATATCGGGTGCGCAAAATAAATTAATCAATAAAAATTTCAGAACCTTAGAACAATTTTTATCAATCGCTATCAAGGTATGAAAAAAAACATATTTTATCACATTGCAAAGTTGAACTGAAATTGGATAAAACCTACTATCTACATACATATTGACCTTATGTAGAAAGTTGTTATTCTTCTATAAATCTCATGTAAACTGACTACAACAATAGATATGTGACGAAATAGGTAATGGGCATTTCCTTTAATATCAAACAAAAGAAATTTAGAAAACTATTTCGGACACATGCTATATTATTGTTAAGAACTGAATAAAAAAATACATGCTCTAATTTAAATATGTCAGTCGAACAAAAAAGTCATACAACATTTGTTCTCATAAAGTGGTCTTTGAGTTCAAGGTTGTTGCACTTAGTACAAACACTAACAAAATACTAAAATTATCACTGGAGTTAAGGACATCATTTTAAATAGAAAAGGAAGTACAAAGTGGTGGTCGAACTTTGGAATGAGAGAAAATGCAGCATTTCTTTAAGTTAATCGATAACTTATTTTGCCTGTGTGAGCTATAAAAATTACTTAGCTTGCTTTGAGGGATCCAAGTACTAGGAATATTATACATTTTCCAATTAATTCAATTTCAACAATTCATAATTTCAAGTAATCTAAAGATCCAAGCTTAAATAGTTTATAGAAGTCGTAAACCACAGTAAGGGGGTTGTTTTACTATGTCTAACACCATTGCACAATAGATTGCAAGCACCCTATACTAAAAAAGAAACGAAGTGCTAAACTCAGTCCAGGTTCCGCCATACCCAAGCATGTTTAAGTACAATTTACTCGGGGCTGGTTAATAACTTTTAAAATCAGACTAATTCATAGACAATGAGAGTTATAACATAAAATAATATCTTAATATTAAGCAGGTGTGGTTTTTATAAGATCTCAGTAATATTTATATCAGACCTAGATGAGGTGGCGTGCAATATAAAATATACGAGTATACCTAGTTTGGTGAGATCTATGAATTCATTATTGAGATACACCTATTTAGCCTATAATATTACCGTTAAATGGCAGGTAGACTTAGTTATTGATCGATTTCGCCCATTTTCAGTGCGAACCAACCTAAGGTAAAAGTAGTATATGTACCAAGTTTCGCTGAAATATATTAATTATATTAATTCCCTAGAGCTATCGGCTACAGTGACGGTGGACGGACGGAAAGACATGACTAAATAGACCCCTCTCTTCATTTTCAGCATTTTCGTAGATGTATGTACACATGTCTATATAGATCTCGATTCCTTTAAGCTGTTACATATAACTGCAATATGTACAAAATTATAATAAAATCCACTCAAAAAAAAAAGTTTAAAAAATTTTAAAAAATATTAATTTTAAAAAGTCTTTGAATTTACTCAATGCAATACAATACTAGATAATACTGAAGAAGCCACAAACAGCTTGTAACTTTATCTCACATTTATATAGTGAAAAGTTTTCGCCATTTTTTCGAAGAAATTCTCTTAATTTAATTTCAATAAAAATTTGATATTTTCTTTTCTTTAAATGGGCATTTTAGTGATTCTTTATATCCTAGAGAGTGACTCTTCAAAGGAGAAGGAGAAGAGCAAACTCGGAAAAATTTAAATAAAGCGAAAAAATGTCACACACAAATAACACACGAGTAATCACCGACAATAATCGCATTCGCAGACAATGTAGAAAGAAATCTAAAAAGTAGAGTAAACTGAACTGAGTGAATTGTTGAACTAATTTTAAAACATTTGTATTTTATATAATTATAAATATCACATTTTAATCAAGTGAGGTCAAAAAAAATGTCTGGAATTAGAAGAACTAAAACTCCAAGGATAGAGAACAAAAAAATCATAATGCATGTTACGAAAATGTTAATCAGGTCACACTAATTACCAATTGCACCCGTGCGACGTCACGAAAATACGCTGATATTGTAAAATTTGCTGAGAGCAAAATACCAATACCACGATAGGCGCCACCTTCTTAATCTCTCCGTCGTGGTACTTATGTATGTGTATAGTTACAACCACATTTGCACTTCTCAGCTATAATTTTTTCCATTGGCGGTGCGCCGTCAATTTTAACTCAATATTTGCAAAGTGTGAATTTCGCATTGCCAAAGCGGCACTCATACATATATGTATGTATACCTATGGACTTGCAGGTAATGCATGAGATGGGTGAATGGTATGGTGAGAATTAGTTGAAACGTTAATGTGAAAAGAACTCAACTTTAACTAATTAGTCGTTTCGACGGCGAAGTTACCTACTTATACGCTGCACAGTTATCAGTCAGAAAATGCACTACTGTGTGCATACTTCAGCTCATTATTTTCAATGTAGTCGTTTTTTTTTTGCGCAGCTGTTATCAGTAAGTTGTTTTTGCTGTTTTCTCCCCTATATGCACGAGTATGTGCATTGAGCTTTTTTGACTGGGTAATTTATTACCAAATGAAATACTCAGAAAGGCGACTAAAAGCTCGGAAAAGTTTCCACACAAACTGTTAAATACATTGCTGAAGGTAAGTAATAGAAGCGAGTGCGGAGAGTAAATAAATGGCTTTATAAGTAAGTTTTACTTACAACTTTTTGATTAATGCCGATTCTATAAAGTACTTCAAATTAATTGTGTATAATTAGCAAATGCTGCTCTATTTCTTTATACAGCGTGGTCCATATAGCGTTTGCTTTTTGAACCACCTTTTTTTTTGAGAATGGTAACTCAAATGACATGTCAAATGTGTTCATAATTTACTTAAAGGTTTTGACATTTACGAAATGGGACGCTATACGCATGAGCAAAATTGGGAAATATTGAAAACCTATTTCCAAAGTGGTGAGTCTTCTACTCAAACTGTGAGAAATTTGAAAAAAAAATCCAAGAAAAAGATTTGCGAACAAGACAGTTTGTGGATCAATTTGTTAATCGTGTTCATGAAAGTGGATCGTTAATGGATAAAACAACACGTGCACGTGCTCCTACAGTGCGTACACCTGAAAACATTGCTCGTCAGCATTCTCAAGAATTGAACATTTCACGCACTTCTTTGGGAGAATTTTGGATAAAGACCTCGGCATGAAAGCTTACAAAGTTCAATTGGTCCAAGAGCTGAAGCCTAATGACCATCCAACGCGTTTTCGGTTCGCTCAATGAGCAGAAAATCGTTTGACCGAAGATGAGCATTTTTACCGAAAAATCATCTTTTATGATGAAGCTCATTTTCACATCGGTTTAACCCTAGAACACACACCCAGAAAATACCACGTAAACACACACCCGGGACACGTTTTTTACCCGGGACCTTATTTCGCGGTTTTTTTAATGATTATTCAACCGATTTCTATGATTTTTTTTTTTGAAATGTATATTTTAATATATAACAAGTATTCTGTCTTTTGTTTCATTCGAATATTCCCACTGGTTCCAGCGATATAGGCAAATAAAGTCAGGACATGCAACAGTGGATTTTTGTTTTTGTTGTTGTGCTGATAAATGCAAAACAAAATAATATAATTTATAATAATATACTTGTAGAGTAACAAAGAATACATATTTTGGTTTTTATTTTATTGAAATATTCTACCTGGTTCAAAAGATATGTGCAAAAAGGTCGCGCAAGGTATGGGTACGTAGGTAGCAACTGGTATAACTGGTTTTTGTATTTTATATGCAGCTGCAAGGGTTGTTTTCACACGAGGTGTTGTTATAAATGCTGCCTGTTGATATTTTCATTATTGTTTTGGTGCTCAAAAGTGTAAGAAGTGAAAATATAAGTGAAAATAAATATAACTGAAACTATAAATAACTGGATACAAAATGACTTCAAGAAGAAACGAATATTTATCAAGTGCAGCATATAGAAGGTAAAAAATGTAAAATAAGCAACAATGTAAACATATATTAATTCTTTTTATTATGCAGGCTAACTGAGGAACAGCGAGAATCATATACATATACAATCTTTATTTGATGAAATTTGTGACGATGATGCTCCCTATGACTTTGACTCAGAAGATGAAGAAGAAATTCAATTCAATGACATTGAAATTGCTGATGACGATGCTGAAGTTTCACAAAGTGCCGCAGAAGTATTACCTGATTATGCGGACTATGGGGATGATGAAGAAGACGATGAAGAAGAAGAAGTAGAAGAAAATAATGAATTACCTGCTAGTGGCGAAAAATTTGTTGCACGTGATGGTACTAAGTGGATGAAAGAACCAAATGTAAGTCGTCAGGTACTCAGACAAAATATTATAAGAGAACGTTCTGGACCAGCTAGATGCACTGAAATGTTGTCAATAGAGCAAACATTCAAATGTTTCATGAACGTTGAAATGGCTGATATAATTATGCGCCACACAAATAAGTTAGCAAAAGAAACTTATAATGCTTACAACAATGCGCATCCAAACACAACTCCTAAGTCATGGACGCCTGTGCCAATAACAGAGCTGTATGCATTTTTTGGTGCGAACCATAGCAATGGAGAACATGTTCGAGATTTATGGAGCGTCAAAAACTATCCTTTATATCGCGCCACCATGGGAGTCAACCGTTTCTGTTCGATATTGCGGTTCCTAAGATTTGACGATAAAAACACTCGTGCAACACGCTTACTAACTGATAAAGCAGCACCGATCAGTGAGTTGTGGACGATGATGAACAATAATCTTGCTGCACATTACAAGCCCAGCTCATGCTTGACGATTGATGAACAATTATTTTCTTACCGTGGACGCACACGGTTTACGCAGTACATACCGTCAAAACCTGCTAAATATGGTGTCAAGGTTTGGTGGATTTGCGATGCCACAAATGCATATCCACTGCATGGACAAATATATACTGGCCAAGCAGAAACTGGTAGGCAAACGAACCAAGGTGAACGAGTGGTGAAGGATTTGTCTGCCAAATACCAAGGAAGTGGCCGAAACATTACAATGGACAACTTTTTACGACCTTGCCAGTTGCAGAACTGCTTCTCACCTGGAAACTCACGATCGTTGGAACTTTGCGCAAAAACAAATCATATATTCCTCAAGAAATGAAGCAGAACAAAAACAGAACAATTGGTTCAACGACATTTGGCTTCAAAAATAATGTGACAATGTGCTCTTATGTTCCCAAAAAAAATAAAGCAGTAATTTTGCTTTCGACCATGCATAATGATGCTGAAATAGCTGACAGTGGGAAACCTGAAATAATTGAATATTATAATCGTACCAAAGGTGGTGTTGATCGAATGGACCAAATGTTTGCGGAATATCCGACACAAAGACAAACAAAACGATGGCCACTAGCGATGCTCTTCAACATGTTGGACATTACAGCTCTTGCAGCCTACATTGTCTACGATTTGAATAACCCTATGTTGCCTTGGAGAACAAACAACAAGCGTAAGCAGATCCTGCGCAGCTTGGCTAAAGCATTGTGTATGCCCATTATTGAAGCCAGAGCCATAAATCGTCAAGTGACGCGAAATTTTTCGACTAAAATTGCTATTGAAGCATATTTCAACCGACCGCTGGAATCAATGGTGTCAACAGCAGCATCAACATCTGCCGCAGCGCGCACGCCAAAACCTGTGTCCGGATCTTGCTATTTATGTTACGCACAAGAGGAAAAACGCCGTAGAAAAACCAGAAAGCTGTGCGCCAAATGTAAGAAGCCAATGTGTCTTGAACATTCGGTCACATCAACAAATTGCTCTATTTGCCATGATTTTCCTTAGTTATAAGATGCATTTTTATAATTTTTATAATAAAAGTCAATAATATAATGTGTGAAATGAATATTTTTAATTTTTCAAATAAAAAAATAATGTAAAAAATGTTTTTTTTTTATTATTATGAGGATTTTTACTATTGGGGTACAAACGTATCCCGGGTGTGTGTTTACGTATATAATGTGTTTAGAAGGCTGTAGCTCCTGAACCAATAGTCCGATCTGGTTCAAATTTTGAATTTGAACTCAAAACTAAATAATCTTCTTAGATCCGAAGTTAGCGGTATATAGGTATAGCGGTTCAAAAGTTACAACACTTCAAAGTTGAAGTGGATACATTTGTACCCGGGTGTGTGTTCTAGGGTTAAGCCCGTTGGACTATTTTTTGTGGGGAGCCGTTAAGGACAAATGCTATGCGAAGCATCCAGAGACGATTGATCCTTTAAAACACGAAATCGAAGTTACCATTCAAGAAATTGGAGCCCAAATAATCGAAAATGTGCTTAAGAATTGGGTTGATCGAATGGCCTACTGTAAAGCCAGTCGTGGCAGTCATTTGAACGATATTATTTTTCATTCATAAATGACAATGTTCAATCTTCAAAATAAAAAAAAAGTTTGAAAAAATATTAACCAGTTTTCTTTTTATAGCAGATTCAAAAAGCAAATTTTACATGGCCCACCCTATATGATTCACCCCTTATATGCTATGGTTATTGACTTTATAACATATGGTATATAGGGTGTCCGGTGGCAAAATTAAGATTTGGAGAGCATCAGCCTGGTTATTCTTATGATTTACTTAGTTACGGTGTCACAGTGGACGGGTGAACAGCGTACGTTCACTGTGGAATCGTATTTCATGGCCAATGATTCGTTTGGATGATTCGATTCGTTCATGGATGCGAAAGTTCTGTGCAACAAGTTTGGTGGCAAACAGTACACATCCGGGGTCCAGCCGGACATTGAAAACAAATTAAAATATCGAACTATTCGCTAAAAGTTTGCACGATAATCCGCGTCAGACCGTACGCAAAAGAGCGACTACCCTAGAACTTCCTTAAGTTATTAGAATGTCAGGTTGTACAAACGTTCAAGCTTAACGATTCCAATTTCGTACACGGTAAACACTATCTTTTGGAATCATGAAGCCCATTTTCATTTAAGGGGTAGCGTATTCGAATACGACCTCATAAGTAGGATTTTTTTAAGTATCTCTACCGCAGCAACATCTACCGCGTCCAGAATAATATTCGCTGAAATACTCACAATAATTTGATATAATTATATTGCAATCGAATAAACGATTTATGTGCAAATTCTTATAACTCATTTTATTATACCAATGTTCACATTTTCGTTCACTCAAAAGTTTGCAAAAATTTTAGGCTGATATACAAGGTATGTTCCAAAAATAACGTTGCTGTTAATTTTTCTCGAGAAATATTAGTTTGGGGAAATAGAAATCCATTATTTTCTCGGAAGATGGATGTAGTGATCTATATTTCGTAATGTATCGGTCAAACAATTTAAAGTTTATGCTCGTTGTCAACGCGAAATTTAGACTAAAAAAACATCGTATGCTGTTTTTTTTTGTTTGTTCCAGTTGTGAGTTACAGGATGTTAGCAATGTAAGTCAACAAGAGAAAATTCGGTACATTTTACTTTAATAGAGGCGAAAATGCAAGCCAGCCCGCAAAATCTTAAACACTTTTAATCTTAAACAAAAATTTCAATAATGTCGAAAATGTCGCAAATGTCGATGAAATCACAGAAATAATAGAAGTTGACCAGCATATTAGTAGTAGCAGCTTCGCGTATTAGCTAAAGATCGACCATAAAACAGTTTTAAACCACCTACGCGAATATTTTACGCAAAACAAAGGACTTTATTATTTATTGTTGACAAAAAAAAATTAGGGAATTTTTGCTCCGATCTACATCGCTTAGCCAATAACAGATGCATCATGAGGTAAATAGACAAGTCTTAGAAGGAATGAACGCAGAACTTGGTCCTTCATTCAACCTGGCCGACCTTTCTTCATTACAATAGTTGGGATCATCACCGGTCACTGCTAAATGGGAACACATGCGAAGCGTTTTGGGTTTCCCCCTATAAATTTCTCTCGCAGATATCTGAACGAGGAGGAAGTGAGAAGTTTTAGATGCTTTCCGCTGTTCCGCTCCTCTCAGAATACGATATCGCTGTCTAAACTCTCCCTTTTCTGGATGTCTGCAGGCATAGAGGAGTGAGAGTTGTTCATTATTCGCTTATTAAGGAGACAAGTGATTTCACCACATTGTGTATTAGAAGGGGAAACTCGAGTCCAAAAAGGGACTCCCGGCCTTAATGGAGCCATCTGCGTGCTCATAGAGGGTGACAACCACCACAACTTAACTTGAGTTAACTTACTCTTAGCTGTAGTTTCGGAACTAGTGAAAGTTATCTTTATAAGACAATTGAGAAATCGAAAAGTACTAAAGGGCATTTCAATGTGAAAAATAGTATATCGGCGCGGTCACTAAAGTACATTTAACTGGCTAAATGAAAGCAAGCTCAAATTACTTACCGCTCAAGTCTATACGAAAGATGGGTATATCCGCATATGTGCTCGATGTGTTTAAACGCAGCTTCTTTGTCTTCGAATCGTATGCCTCCAGAAAGAACTGTTGCTGCAGACCACCATCATATCCTGGCATACATTCTAATTCCATTGTCGAGTAAACAATGTTATCGTAATTTTCGAGATTAATTGTACCACCACCACCCCCACCGACGCCGCCGCCGCCGACACCATTGCCATTGGTAATTCCATCCAAGCCAATACCGCTTCCACCAACCAGACTATGCGTAGCAATGCCATTACTGAAACTATACTCCATGCGTGAGTAATCGAAATGTGGCATATCTGACGGCTCAGCCACATCGACTGGCAAATGAAATGCACTCTGCAAAGCGCTCAGTGTGGGTGGCAATAGCTCTTCATCCAACTCAATAGCGCCATTTATGTCCGTATCATCAGCATCGTCGGTTTCGTCAGCATCAGCATCGTTTTCGGCGTTAATAATATCCACTTCACCTTCCAGCACAGTTTCTATGTCTGCGCCAGCATCCACTTCATCAACCGTCATGTCAATATCGCCTACATCGTCTTCATAAGCAAATTTATTGCCAAAAAGTTCTGCTGCTCTACCACTTTCATCCGAGCTGGAAGCGAGATCATTAATTGCGCGTTGCATGCCAATAACATCGGTGTCGCGATTATCGTTTTGCTGTTGTTGTACTTCTTTTTGTGATCGCTGCTGTTGACGTTGTTGCTGCTGCTGCTGTTGATGATGAAAAGCGACGGCGTGATTGCTTATTTCAGGCGCACTGGGTGGGGCATTGTGACTATTGGCTTTGTCGCTTTTAGCATTAGCATTGTTGTTGGAAATGTTTGTAAAGTTGTTAATGTGATGGGTGGTTTTACTGTGCAGCGAAAAGTGATGTTCGTTAATGCCGCCAACATTGGCACTACCACCAACACCCGCTGCTATGCCTGCATTTTTAGCAGTCAAAGATTTGCGTATGCGTACCTTATCGAGCGTGCTTGTGGCCGACGCAGGTAAATCATCAGTGGCAATGGGCGGCTGTTGCTGTTGCTGTAGCTGAAGCTGCCTTTGAGTTAGCTGGTGCAGATTTTGTTGGTACGCTTGATTACTTGGCGTTGAGTCGATGAAATTGCCAGTTGGCGAGGTAAGGGGGCTGCTAATAGTGGTTATGTTGTTGTTGTTGGTTGTAGCTGCTGCTACAGGTGCTTTTATTGTCGTTAAATCTTCTCTTATCTGGCCGATATATGTTGCATGTGGGTCGTACTCATTTGGCGTTGTAGTTATTATTTCTCTTTTTGCTAGACGAAATGTGGCTGACGCTTTAGCAGCTGCATCCTTTACGGTTGCGCTGTTTGCTCCTTTTATCGTTTCCTTTGAAGTTGCTGATGCCATAAGCGTTGAATGATGGATTACTTCACTCATCACTGCTGCAACTTCACGTTTGTGCGTATTTTTTCGCCGCCAATTGTAGTACTTTTTTACTGGCGCTTGCTTGTTATGGTTGTTGTTGTTGTTCGGCGCATTGCCGCCATTGATGATGACAGCCGCAGCGCCAACAGCAACTGCTGGCAGTGATAAATTTGATTTTTGCCTTTTGTTCGCATTCATCTTCTTCTGCGTCTGCTGCTTTGCAGTTAGCTTTCTTGACTGCTGTAGCCGCAGCTCCTTCACTGGCAAGGCCTGCTTATGCATCTTCTTCTTTTGCTTGTACTTTGCAATGGGAATATTGTTGCTGTTGGTGTTGTGTTGTGTAGTTGTTGATACATGCTCATCAGCAGCACGTTTCACTCGATGTTTGTTGTCCACTCGCATCTTCGTGGGTAATCCATCAGTTTTGTTATTGATATACATTCCAGCTCCAATACCCGCAGCGTCCTCACGTCGCACTCCTGTGCCCCCGTCAGCAGCTGCTAACAACTTCTTACTATCACCAGCATTAGCTGGTGATTTTCCTGCTGTTGCTCCTGCTACTAATGTTGCCTTGTTATGCTTTTGTTGCTGCTGCTGCTGTCTTTGCAGCTGTTGTTGTCGCTTGATTGCCGCCAGCGTCTGAGATGGTGTAAATGATGTACGTTCTTTCAGGCGTTGCAATTGTTGCTGTTGATGTTGTTTATTCACTAGTGACCGTTGTTGTTGTTGCTGTTGTTGATGAGAATGCAATTTCTGCTCCTGCTGGCCAAGCATTGTAGTTGGCATTTTTTTCCGTTGCTGCTGCTGTTGCTTATTAAGAACATTGTTGATTTTATTATTGGTTTTGCTGGTACCACTTGCCTTATGATTGCCATTGGAATTGTGAATTTTATTGGCATTGTTGCTATTGCTATTGTAACTGGCGCTCTTATTGTTGTTGCCATTGTTATTATTCCGCTCACGTACATACTCCATATGCGGAAAATTTGAATCGTGTCGCCCATATTGTGCTGGAAGCATCTGATTGCCATGCATTGTTGTCTGATTCGATGAATTTAGCGAGGCAGAGGTCACCACATATGGACGCAATGTACAGTTGCGCAACGCTCCTGGCTTGGCTGTGTGCATACATAAAATTCCAGGAAAAAATGTATAAAAATAGAAAAGAAAAGGGATAAATTATTTACAAAATAAAATGATTATTAGTCAGATTTATTAGAGTACGTATGTGTGTATGTACGTGCAACGCTGCATTTATTTTTGATTTTCTCAATAATTTACTTCAACTCAGAGTTCTATACAAAACCTCATACGTTTTTGTCATTTATTTCATCATTCGCCTTTAATTTTTTACATATAAATACCAACCTGCTCAAAATAAAAGATGCATTGCAAAGTTCATTGATTAACTGCATTATAGATATACAGTCAACGTTAAAATAAATGGGACACCACACATTGACAAGTTGTTTAATATAGTTTTCTTGCGTATTAGAGGGAATATTTTTACATTTACTGTTTGCTCGAACGACTTAAGGGGTCCCGGTGGTCTAAAGCTCGAAAATTTTGGGTATTTCCAGGAATTTTTTTTTACAATAAAAACAATTCAAAACGGTATTTAAATTTTTTAAGCATTTTAGATAACTTATTTTACACAGAAAAATAAAAAAATAGTTTTTTAATTTTAATAATTTAAAAATTGGACCTGGTCGGTGTTGTTCATTTTAGCTCTTCTCTTTATCTGAAACACAAAAATTAAAAAAATTATTTATAAGTATAACTGTAGCTGCAGCATTAACACCGATAACAATGTCAGCCTTGAAATCCAACGTAGAATCTCTCTTGCCAACAAGTGCTACTTTGGACTAAGTAGGCAACTGAGCAGTAAGGTCCTCTCTCGACGAACAAAACTAACACTCTACAAAACCTCTCATCATGCCCGTCCTAACGTATGGCGCAGAAGCTTTGACGATGACAACATCCGATGAAGCGACGCTTGGAGTGTTCGAGAGTAAGATTCAGCGTAAGATTTTTAGACCTTTGCACGTTGGCAACGGCGAATATCGCAGACGATGGAACGATGAGCTGTATGAGCTTTACGACAACATAGACATAGCGCAGCGAATAAAGATCCAGCGGCTACGTTGGCTGGGTCATGTCGTCCGAATGGATACAAACACTCCGGCTTTGAAAGTATTCGATGCGGTACCAGCTGGTGGCAGCAGAGGAAGAGGGCGGGCTTCTCTGCGTTGGAAAGATCAGGTGGAGAAGGACTTGGCTTCACTTGGTGTGTCCAACTGGCGCCGGTTAGCACGAGAAGGAAACGACTGGTGCGCTTTGTTAAACTCGGCCAAAATCGCGTAAGCGGTTATCGCGCCAATTAAGAAGAAGAAGAACTGTAGCTATTTCCCGTACTAGTATACAAAAAATTTACTACATGGCGCAGATTTGAATTTTACGCTCTAAAAGTTGTTTTTTTTAGTTTTTTATTAAAAAATAATAATCTAAGTAATTGAAAAGTAATATAATCTAGCATGGAGGATAGCTATTGATGTTGTGAATGACATATTAAAATTTCGGACGATTTGGTTGAATAGGTATTTTTTTTTACAACACCAGACCGGAAAAAGTCGTTTCGAGATAAATGAGTCTAAAGTTTGAGGTATAGGAGCACGCGGACCGCTCTCTACCATATTATTGGGCGGCCTGTAGAAGCTTTAATATTGGGAATTTCCGCAAGAAAATTTCACAGTATATTATAAAGATACCACCGGGCCGTCTTCAGAGAAAAGGTTCATAAAAGAAACAATACAAGCAAAATCATTTGTATGTATTAGGCAAGAAGAGAGTAAACAAACAAAACTGTTGCAAAATTTAAACTCATTTTGGTGATTCATTCAAAATATTTTCTATTTTCTCTCCCTAATAATGTGTGGTATTTTCAACAACTTCAAAGATTCCTGTTTGGCATGGAATGCAATAACTTTTGCAGTAGTTGCCCACTAAGTTGCGTGAAGGTAAAATTACATCTTTCAACTCTTCCTTTGTACAATAAAGTAGTGCTTAATTCCTTTATAGACTACTCGAACCAATGTCCCCTGCACATTTTGCATTATATTGGGATCTGGAAAAATTGATGGATGCACTGGATGGTTCATGGGTACAATGTTCAGCAATCCTACTCGATGTACGATGAAATCAAAGACTGGCCGTATCACTAAGTTGTTGAAGAAGTTTTGTTTTATTATTCAGTATAGCCTCCCTGAACATCAACGCCCTTGTTACAACGAGATTCCAATTTATGAATTCCATCCCAGAAGTGAGAATTTGGAACGGCTGCAAAATATGCTTCCTCACCTGTTATGACCACAACGCTTGATGAAAAACGCTTTGCACGCATGCATATTTTTAGGTCTGGAAATAGATAGAAGTCGCTAGGGGCCAAATCTGGCGAATGGCTACAACAATTCGAATTTTAATTCATGGATTTTAGCCATTGTGAAAATGTTCTTGTGACACGGTACATTGCTCTAATGAAAAATAATTGTTTTCTTTTCAAACAAGGTCCTTTTTTACGAATTTTTTCTACAGTTGACCTTAAAGGTTACAATAATATCCAGAATTTAATTTACAAACAAACGTGCTTTTGCATCGCAAAACCTAGGATCACCTATAATGTCCATCAAGTCTTCTCCATAATGATGAATTGAGGCACAAGATCTGCTTTATACTTTTGAACGCGCTCTAAATGTTGCTGAGAAACTTGCATTCTAATGTGTTTTTGTTATATTGTTAGCGAATGCGGCACTCATTGCACGATGTGCACAGCTTTCTGAAACCCAATACTTCAGTCAAATGCCTACCACCAGTGCTGAAACACATTTCTGCCCGTTCGTTCGCATTCCAATTGATTATTCTTCTGTAATTGTCTGAGGTTTATTGGCTCGCGACTTCAAGTAGCCCCAAAGAAAGGTGGCGGTCACGCTCCGCAAGGACTTGTGTGGTTTCAGCCTGTTCGAGTCGAGCAGCTAGGTGCCGGAATGTTGTTAAGAAAAGCGGCGTCGTACTCGTGGCATGCCAATATTGCGCTCCATTGCTTATCTGTTTGCATATTGACGGCACCTACAGTTTTAAGCCGATTCTAAACGGCAGATGGCTTTTATGTGCTTTACAATTAGACTACATACTCGTATATTATGCAAGATATGTTAGTGTCTTTCATTTAAAACGTCTTTGACTATATTTCCCTACTTTCGGGAGCCTTTTCGTCATAAGATTTGTGTGCCTCAGTAACCTCCTTATGTGACTTTTGCTTGCTTTTTTGTATCGACCTCAAGAACGCGATTAATAACTATCAGCATTAGGCATACACTACGGTACATTAATTATGGTCCTAAATATTTTAGATTGCATTTGTTGCAGCACACTTAAGTTTGATTTAGAAGCAGTAGACCCAAACCTCTATCGTGTATTTTCAAAACGGTGTCATTGTCGTTTAACAAATAAGGACTTTATTTTTCAATGATAATTTGGAGTAAGGTGCAAGGAGCCAGTACAGGTTTCGAAGGTAATTTTTTTATTTTATTTCGGTTTTTCCTTATGTGTTATGCCCAGATATTTGGACCGTTTCGTCAACAAATGTTGCAATCGTAGCGTTTTCTGACTTCGGTGTCGGTAAGTTGGCTGTATCTGAAAAACACAACATTGGTCCTAATACACTGCCATGGGAAATGCCTGTGGTCATTGGTTGGATGCCGGAGCAGGCGTCAATATAATTGACAATGAATTGTCTGCCTTGAATGTAACTTTTTAGCATGAGATATGGTAATAGTCATTAGGTAGCCGCGATTTTGCAGGAGTCTAAATGCCGTACTTTATCGTAAGCTTTAACTACGTCTAGATAAAATGGCATGCAAACTTATTTTTTGTTCAAATCAGTTTTTTTAAGTCAAGAAGGTGGACTATTGGTTGAGGGCATGAATATACGTCTTCTCCTTTATGCCGATGATATTGTTCTCTTAGCGGATAACCCTAAAGTCATGCAATCCATGATTAATAACCTGGAGAAATACTGCGCTGAATGGAATATGGAAGTAAACCCAAATAAACAGGAGATGATGGTCTTTAGAAGAGGTGGACGACTTTCCCAGGCTGAAAAATGGTGGTACCAAGGTAAAGAAATTAAATTGGTGGCCGAATATAAATATCTTGGTGTCATTCTCACACCCAAAATGGCATTCGGCAAGCACTTAGAAGCCAGAAATACTTCAGCAAAAGCTAGTATTAATTGCACATGGAACGATTTTTTAGCGAAGCCATTCATTTCATTAAAACCAAAATGGAAGCTGTTCCAAGCCGTATGCAGAGCGATCCAAACCTACGCAGCGCAAGTTTGGGGATATGCCTTATTCGATGAGGTAAATAAACTTCAACGTTACTTTATTAAAAGAATCCTCAAACTACCCGAGTTTACTCCAAATTATGCAATAACATTACAAACTAATATAGAAGATAGCCACATGTATTCTTTAGAATTACACATGAAGTATATCTGGGAAATTATTTACAAATATAATTGCAACAGACTCCCACACAAACTAACACAAGGCATCTTAAATAAAAATGTGTTTTGGCTTAAACATCTGAACGACATGGGAATGGAGTTCGGTCTGAAGTTTGAAGAAAACATCACTTCTATAGACTGGCAAGATCGCTGTGTGCAACTTCTTACCGAAATGAAAGTAAAAGCTATCAACATGGCAAGGCAAAAAGCACAGTCAAGCGCGAAGCGAATTTATAAACATTTAGACTACTCAAAAGGGGAATCATATATTAAAGAAGATATGCGGCTAGCTGATATTACGACAATTTTCAAAGCAAGATGTGGTTTACTGAAGCTAAATGCAACTACGTATGGAAAACGCAGCGAAGCTAAATGAAGCAGAAGTAATAGATATACTTAATGGCCACAATTGGAAAATACTAACTTGCTTTATATACTCAGCCTTACGCTATAGAAATTTTCTTATTGCAGAGTTCAATTTTTGATTTGTGACAGACAACATTGTTATTGCCACAAATTTATTATTTCTTTCTTTATGTATTTATATGTATATTTAAACGAATTATTGTAAAAATTATTGTAATGTAAGATGAAATATTTATAAATAAATAAAGAATTACTACTACTAAA
>JAYXIM010033041.1:0-21004 GCA_037575425.1 Anastrepha fraterculus
ATTTTTATTCCAAAAGATTATTTAATCCCAGAGGTCAGTTTAGAGTGAATTAAACTAATACTTTTTCTTTGAACATTTTATTTCTTCAGTCAAACACTAAAGAAATTGGTTAACGAATAATAACTCTAGCAAATGTCAGAAATTAACCCCTTGACGTCTAAAAAATAGTAGCTTTTTCACAATAATTAACGGAAAAACGTGTTTGAAATGTGTTTTTGTTCCTTTGTGCGCTCACTAGGTCGGATTTTAAACAAGTCGCTTTTATCTATGTATCAGTGGTTACCAGAAAAACGAGGCATTACTTGCAAAACTCAATGTCTAGCAACTAAAGTGGAAAGCACTTACGGTATATTAGAAAATTATTTGTATTTTTCATATCATATACTCGTATTAATGGAACCTTTTTAAGGTGGTAGCCGCAGCTTTCGGAATTGTAAAACATCGTTTTTCGCTCATAGAAAAAACGCTAGATCAATTTAAAATATATTTGCTAAGAAAGTTATGCCGATCTGTCAAAAATGGGCTGGCCTGGTGTCAAAAAAGTTGTTGAGCCAGATTTTAAGGACCTCTTTGTTATCAAAGGTAACGCTGTTCATATGGTTTGACAGGTAGCGGAAAAGAGTGTAATCGGTCGGTGCAAGGTCTGGAGAAGGAAGGACTTTCCATTCGAGCTCTTGGAGTGTGGCTTTGACGACTTGTGCAACATGGGGCTTGCCGTTGTCATAAGGGATTACGATTTCACCATGTCGATCAGGTATTTTTAGTCGAATAGCCTCATTTACGCGGTGTAGCTGGGCAATGTAGAGCTCCTTGTTGACCGTGGCATTCTTTTGGAGCATTTTCCAGTGTATCATGCCCTCCCAGTCCCACCAAATAGGTATCATGATTTTCTTTGGATGAAATTTCGACTTGACTCTCAGCTTTAGCGTATTTCCTAGAGCCACCCATTCCTTTATTTGCTTCATATTGATATATAGGCACCATTTCTCATCTCCCGTGACGATTCGGTACAAAAAGATCTGTTTGTGACCGCGAGTTGCTCGATGGCCGGCGCGATGCTCAGAATCTATTTGTTTTCCGTTAATTCACGACTGGTTTGGCGACCGTTCTCTTTCAAAAGTGATTTGAGACGTTCTTCAACGAATTCAGAAGGCCTTCCGCTACGGGACGTGTCATCGACGTCAAAGTCGCAAGTTTTGAACTTTCTAAACCAGTTACGTGCTATAGACGAGTCTGTAACATTTTCTTCATATACATCGCAAATATTCCAGGCTGCTTCGGAAGCTTTTTGCCCTCGATGAAAAGCAAAGAAGAGCAGATGTCAAAAATGTTGATTTTGGCCTCCTGGGTATTCCATATCTAAGCCCCAAAATTAATAAAAAATTAGACCAGAAGAAGTTCTATCGAATGCATACTTACCCATTGCCAAACAGCAAACAAGTCGCTGTAAAATAAATGTAAATACAAAAAAGCTATGAACTCGTTCCCCAACCAATGTTTTGCAGAAAATATATTAAATTTTAGATTTTTATGTTTTTGCTTTGGTGCTCGAGATACTTCACAATTATGTTCACCATCTATGGTGGGGAGGTGGATTGTATTCCAATATCATCCGATTTGACTCCATTCTTAAAGTTTTTTTAAGGAAAGGTATATGTCAATAACCCCATTAGAATTTCTTAACTGAAGAACTTGGTCATTCGAGTTGTATGATACTAAAATGCCATAGAGAATTGCCCTAAAAGAGCAAACACTACGCTGTCTCTGTTTAAAGCCAAGTTTTGTTCCAACAAAAAAAAAAAAAAATCGAAAGCATGAAACAAGTTCGAAAAGACACTGAGTTTTTAATTATTTATATTTATGGAATAATAAATTGATTGATAACTTAAACTTAAATAACTTTCGAATCCCATTATGAGTGACAATACCTGACTTTGGAGTGAAAATAAACGAATGAAACAAAACAATCCTTGCTGCTATTGGATTCCTCACAACTACATATGTACGCTAAGACCTATACATCTATATGCATGGGCCTATGTGTATCATTTCATGACACGCTACCTAAGAAACAATGGTAGGATATACTACAGAAAATGCGCAAAAAAGAAGCGAACAAAAACACAAAAAGAAATCACACAAGTAAAGCGAAAAATAGCTTTAAGCAGTGCTTGCATCAGTGTCAGAGTCAAAGTTCAGAGCGCACACTTCGGCGCACTTACAACTCATGCATATGCAAGCACTTAGTCGGATCCACATGCACATGTTTACAAGCAAAGTACACTTTGGGATTTCACACTAAATGCAAGTCAGCTGTTGCCTAGCTAACCGTTGCAAGTCCCTTGACCTTTTCCCTCAGTATTATCTAAACTGTTACTAAAATATCTATGTACATAATGACGTACAGCCGTCGATATGTAAAACTAGCAGAAAGACAGTGTGGGGGTCACTCGAAATATTGGAGGCCAACGGAAGTGCAGAAAGTGCAGTGAAAAACATATCTCCGTTTACCTGCTCTTCACTTTTACCTTTCAATTGGAAATAAATCTCCTTAAAAGAGTTGCAACTCAGTTACCTGCAGTGAACTCACACATACATATTTACATACACACACAACACATCACAAATCAGCACATCGGCAAATATTTCTAAGGCTTGTCCAAGTATAGTACTTGTATTCAGCATCTGGAGCGGTTTGTGTGAGCAAAATCATTAAATCAATACAACTTTCGTATGTACGTGCGCTTGTGCGTGGGTGTATACGTAGGTGCTCGTAAAATTCGTAGAAGTTTCATGTTGCGTATACGCCCTGTGGCACATAGTATCGGGTGTTAGGCATGCTATGATGCACACATATGCATTTTAGAATTTCTTGTTGAATGCAATGTGTTCGGCAGTACTTTAAGCCCCTGCACTTGAGGTGATGGTTTTTCTGATTTGCTGGAAAGCAGAAAGAGAAAATTTAGTTAAGAAGACTTTTTCGAGATAAATCAAAATCAGAAAAACGTTTGCTTTTCGGTTTCTACTAAAACCCAAATTACGTTTCAGAGGCAGTATGTTATTTAATTGGGTTAACTCAGTCGTATTTGGGGAGGAGAAGTCGGTATAATTTGGTTGGTGGAGTTGGTAGATTAAGGATTGGTTGTGCCGAGAATTGAGTTCGAAGTACAAGTTTGACGGCATTCAATGTGTTTTGGAATACTCACACTGAAACTACATAAAAACTTTATAATATGTTTTAAAATACTTAATTAGAATTCCAACATATTTTGATGGATACATAAGACTTTAAACAACTTCAAAAAAAAAAAAAAAAAAAAAATGGCAATCCCCTTACTTAGAGACCCTAGTACTAAAACGAAACATCAAAATAACATAAAACAAAGGAGCCTACAGCATCGGAGAGATTAATAAATTTTAATTCTAGAATTGAAGGAAAGGCGATTATGAACACAGCCACCAGTTTTAGAATTTCGACTAAAAATATGGTGGGAAAAAATGATTTCCCTTCCGAACTAGTCTGGACGCTTATACGGTGTATTACTCTTTCACAGCAAAACTTCCTTCACAAATCTCCTCCAAAGCGTTCGATCTTGAGCTTTTGCTTAGTTACGTATTCAAAAGCCCTTGAGTTCGTTTTCCACTGCGTCTATCCATCAGTTCCTCGGTCTGTCTTTAGCCCTTACGCCTATTAGCTTTCCAGTCATGGCTTTATTCACGGCACAGACAGCAGGCATACGGGTCATGTGAGTTAGCCATCTTATGCGCTGCGCTTTAACAAAACTGGTCACTTATCTCAGTTATCATTTATCCCGAGTTTTTACCCACCCTTGCTAAGTATTGCTCAAAAATTTAAAGACAGCCTGGAGCTCATCCCCCAGATGGACCAACCCATAAACAATTTTCAAAAAACGAAGTGAAAGAAGCGATAAAAAGCTAAAAACCAAGAAGATCCCCGGATATGATCTCATCACTGGAGAAGTACTCAGGCAACTACCAGCCCGAAGGGCTTCAATATTAACTGGTTTTGTTCCTTCTCAATGGAAGGTCGCACAAATAAAAATGATCCTTAATGCCGGGAAAAGGGCCGAAAAAGTGGAGTCTTATTGACCCATCAGCTTGTTGCTTATACCTCAAAATTTTGCAGTCACTATTTCTAAAAAGAATGATGCCTATTAAATGAAGACCGAAAATTAATCCCAAGTCCCGAATTCGGTTTTAGAAAAACACATAGCACCATCGAACGAAGGAAAGCAAACGATAGATGACGCACTGAAGCCACCTGCAAAATCACCCATCAAGTGTGGCCGACTCTCAATGCTAAACGCACAGAATCTTTGCTAAGCCAAAATAGCAAGCACAGTCTAAGCACACTGATTTCAGTCAAAACGGGTCATTGTTGTTGTTGTTGTTGCTTAACAGCATAGGTAGCCCGGTCTGTGTAAGTATATCATCGGTCGTCTTCGTCTAGCTCATCTAAGGGTAGGCCCAGGAAACATGCTGTTTCGACAGGTTGGGTCCAGAGGGAGAGGGGGTCATTGTCTCATAGGTAGGCACGCCCAAAGGATGGGTGTGCAAGCACATGACTTCTGTAGAAATTGTCTTGATGAGAAAGAGGAAGAGACAATCTTACACCTTCTACGCCATTCTCCTGCTCTATCCAGACGGAGATTTGCTATTCTGGGCAGACAATTTTTTAACGAACTCGAAGATCTCAGTTTTGTAGAAATAGGAGGTATTCTAAAATTTTTGAAAAGCACACACTGGTTTTAGGAGAAATAGGGAAATCTCCCCACGCGGCATCACAATGGGCTATGAGCCGGAGTGAGTCCCATAGGACAACCGCTTCAACCTAACCTAACGTAACCTAACCATCGAACAAGTGCATAGACTCGTAAATAATATTCACAAAACATTTGAAGAGAAGAAGTATTGCACAGCTGCATTTCTCGACATATCTCAAGACTCTCAGACACGGCCGAGCCTTGCATGACGGCTTACTCTGTGAAATAAAAAGCTATTCTACCCACAAATTATTATATCTTTATAAAATCCTACCTAAAAAATCCGCACTTTTTTGTAAAACAAAAAGAAAGAACAATCTCAATTCTGCGAAAGTTTAGCTGGTGTACTCCAAGGCAGTACTGAAGAACCTGTCGTCGAAACTTTTGCAGATGACTTACTCGCAATTGACTCTCTTCCAAAAATAACTTGATGAAATAACTCATTGGCTGAAAGACTGCAAAATAAAGTCAAATGAGACAAAATCTATTCAAGTTGCCTTTGAACTCAAGCGAAATACTTGCCCACCCGTTAAAATTAATAACACAAACCCCAAAGTATTGTTACAAAATATCTCGGAATACATCTTGACTCATATGACAAAGCCATATTTTTACTAAACGCATGACACTAGGAATGAAACTTCGAAGCTTTTATTAGCTGTTAAATAGCAATTTCCATGTATCTCTCGAAAATAAGCTATCACTGTATTCAGCTATACTAAAACTAGTATAGACATATGGCATACAACTCTGGGGCACCGCAGCTAACTCAAACAACGAAATACTCCAAAGATTCGAATCAAAAACTCTCAGAATGATCGCAAATACACTGTACTATATCACAAATGCGCAAATGCACCGTGATCTCTGCCATATGGAGCAGCTTGTCTCCCATTGGACGCGTCCCCAGGTGGCGGATCCGGGAATGCTCGGCAGATATGCAAGGTGGGTGGAAAATAAAATACCACTCGCGGACCAAAACAAGCCCGTGCGGAGTTACTTGTCAACCATCGGGTGTGTCCCCATGTTGGCGGATTAAGGAATCCTCGGCAGATATGCAGGGTAGGTAGGAAATAAAATACCATTCGTGGACCAAAACAAGCAAAACATATTTCATTACGCATTACGCATTTACTCGTATAGTGTGTTTTATGAAGCAGCTATGTAAAGCATTATGTAGTGACATCTAAGAATATGTTTTGATGCATTTGCATTTTTGTCAACGTAGTACTCCAATTTTTTTACATGGAATGTAGATAAGATAGTATATATAAGAATTATGTCATGCAGGAGAATTTTGAAAATTTTTGTACTATCTGAAACCAGTGCCACTTTTTGAGGACAAAATTGAAAAAAAAATAATAAAAAAATTAATTAATTAATAAAATTAAAGATGAAATAAAATAAAATAAATAGAGAGGAGCTTAAGCCATAAAAAATGAAATAATTTTTATATCCAATAGAATATATTTCAAAAGGATATCGTTTATCAATGAACCACACAACTAGACTATTTTTTATTGTATAAAAGGAAATTATTGGTTATGATTGGTATAAATGTGCTTAGAAAGTAATAATAAATAAATACAGGTAAGTCATATATCACTGAGAGAAGTTATATCGGGGTCAAATTAGGTTAAACCAAAATAGGTTAAGTTGTCACCAACGGCTCAGGATTTCGGTAACAGTTCGATAATGATTTTAAATGCTGCTGGAATGTAAGCATTCGTTTGCATTTAAATACAAAATGAATTTAAAAGTTTCCTCTTATTAGTTTAGTTTAAAACCTTCGTATCGCATTCTCCATTTCCAACAGGGCTTACACCTAAATCCTTACTTGCGACCTATCAGGCTACCACTTTCGTCAGTGACTTTAGGTGCTAGTTTCAAGCACTTAATCGATTTTAGAATTCAGTGCGCATGTAGATAAATCCTGTTTACAAATACAAATTAATCTTTTATGTAGCTTATATCTCAGCGATTGTCAACATCCTTTCTCCATGTCTTATGCTTTCGAGAGATGTTTCCAGTTAATATGCAAATATTTGTAAAAGAATTCGGCCCGGCGCACCCTAAACGGATTCCTACACTATGTACGACTCATTTACGATTGTGTGTGTGCATGCTGCCTCTTCCTTTGCCAGTGTTCATGCAAAGTGAAAGTGAAATATTTAATGGATATTTTTGTACGCTTCAACATTAAAAGTTAAATTATGCACAAGGCAAGAGCTTAACAGCGATTCGTACAACACTTTTGCGATGCTAATGACTATTTTACACTTAATTAAGGTCAAGTGGAAGAATGAAATTAGGCACTTTTTTGCAAAGAAGTGAAAGCAATGTCGAGATTAGTAAAAAGGGTTAAATTGGGCAGCGGTAGGGGTTTTCTTATTTTTTTTGCATACCATTGCATCCAATATTTAGATTTATTGAAGCATTTCATTCCTTCATTTCGCTGTTTGGTTAATTTATTTTCAACTAATGGTTTTATTTGTTCTAGCTTTACAATTAATTCGATTTTATTTTGATGCCTCACCGATTATTCGTTGCTGGAGAAGTACGAAAATTGTGTATGCACACCAGGAAAAATAAATATCTACGTATATATTCAGATTGTAATTAAATTTCAGTAAACGAGTGAGAGCGAATTGTTTCATTACTCTTAATTGGTAGACAGAAACTTTGTTGTACTAGATAGTTTCTGAACGCATTCAGAAAAACTATTTATTATTTATTAAAATGTATTTAATTTGCAAAATTCTCACAATTTTTGCATAAAGTTTGAAAACGATTTATATGAGTTTTGGTAAATAATGAGTCAAACTTTCAAATTAATAAACATTACATAAACAAATGAAAACTCGCCAAAGTTGGTCAAAATATCGCATACGTGCTTTATAGTGCATGAATCTACTTTTGTATTTACTGAATCGTCGAATTTATTTAAATTTTTTTCAATAATTTGTACTTTTATAATTGTACAAGTATAAAGTATACATAAATAAGTATATGTCTTCATATTCGTGTTCGGATTTGGGTTATCCAGGTAATCAATCTTGACTATCAAAAATGCAGAAGAACAATGGCAAAAATCCGAGTGTATCCAAAGGCCGTGGAAAAGCTTTTCCGTTCGGAAATGGTACAAAACTAGTCCCTCAACAAGAGTGGGTCTTTGACTACCACTACGGAACAACTGGACATGCAAGTTAGACACTGTAGAGAGGTCCCATTAGAGTGCCTTCAAAGTGGCCTGCCCAGTATCCTTTAGCAAGAAAGACTTTCTTCCCTGGTGCAGCAAGACGCTGACTGACTTGAGAGAGAAAGTTACGAGAGTCTTCAATAAATGTTACCAAATAAGGAACTTTCAAGATTACCGAGAAATTTTGAAAGAGTATAAGAAAGCCATTAGAGATGCGAAGCGCAACTCTTGGAAAGAGCACTGCGAATCCATTGAATGCCGCAAAAGACTCGGCCAGACTCAGCAGGGTCCTATCCAAGGACCATTCTTGTAAAACTCTTGTCAAAAGAGAGAATGGGGAGTGTGCTGAATCTGCAGGCGAATCTTTAAAAATCCTTATTGATGCCCATTTCCCGGAAAATTCTATTGCACCAGTCTGTAACGAAGGCGCGAACCGGCAGGAGTGGTGACCTGCGATGTCCCTAACACCTGTCCTGTTCGTCAACAGAATAAACTGGGCAATCGAGAGCTTTTCCCCTTTCAAATCTCCAGGTATCGATGGTATCATGCCAGTGATTCTTCAGAAGACTAAAACCTTGGTGTTTCCCGTGCTTAAAAAGATCTTTTTGGCGTGTATCTCGCTAAACCACGCTCCTGAAAGCTGGAAGAAAACCAAAGTGGTCTGCATTCCTAAGGCAGAAAGGAGGAAGGGCCAAGGACTTCAGACCCATAAGTCTTACCTCCTTTATTCTCAAGGTGTTCGAAAGAGTGATCAATTATCATATTCGAGAGCACTTTGAAACAAGACTTTCTGCAGCCCAACACGTTTACCTGAAAGGGAAATCTACCGAGACAGCCTTACATGAGGTAGTAGGGACTGTAGAGAAATCTCTGGAGGGAAAACAATTCACTTTGGCGGCCTTTATATACAGATAATAATGTTACGGCTGAGTCAATTGCCACTGCTCTAAATAGGCTAGGGGTAGAAATCTACCCCTATCTACCTCTGGATTCCGTCCCTGCTTGGTGGTAGGGAAATAATTGCTGTGGCAGGAGCGGCTAGAATCACTAAATTTGTACATAGGGGTACACCGGAGAGCGGCGTCCTCTCGCCTCTCCTTTGGCTAGCAGCAATTGATGAAGCTTTAACTCGCTTAAACAGGGGTGGAGTAAAGGTGGTAGCATATGCCGATGACTTGGTGCTAATGGTCTCAGGTCCCTTCCCATCTGTGATGGCTGAAGTTTTGGAAGGTGCACCGACTATACTCAGTAGATGGGCTGCCAGTTGTCGTCTTAGAGTCAACTCTGACAAAACGGAGTTGATGCTATTCACCAGAAAATACAAGCCTCCACCTTTTAAGCTTCCAAAACTTAACAAGTAGTGTCTTGCTCTTTTATCGGAAGTCAAGTATCTTGGTGTAATACTTGACCCCAAGCTCCACTGGAAGCTGCACATAGGAAATCGAGTTAAGGCCTGTAAATCTATGTTCGGCAAAAAATGGGGTCTCAAGCCACAACTTAGTGGTTCTGCCAATTTTGACATACGGTTGCCTAGTTTGGTGGGTAGCTCTTCAGAAGGGCTACAACACCACTAAACTAGAGAGAGTGCAGAGAACTGCATGTGTGGGCATCACTGGTGCTTGTAGAACTTGTCCCACTATTGCGCTCAACGTTATTCTGCACTATCTTCCTGTGGATCTGCAGGTTAAGTCCATTGCTGCTCAGAGTGCTATTAGGTTGAAGAGGATTGGCCTTTGGTGACAACTTCTTGTAGGACATAGTAGCATCTTGAAGCAGATCTCCATTTCCTTCTCTGTTATTCGAACTGACTTCTCCTTCCGCAAACTGTGCTTTGAGGGTTGTGTTAGGGCGATCTTTGCGAGCAGGCAATATTGGAAAGAGAGGAGAGTCAGTACGGATCTCTGTTTTCACTAACGGATCCAAAATGGAGTCTGGAGTGGGAGCGGGGGTTTATTCTAAATCAGCCAGCATTTCGGTCTACTTTAAACTGCCGGAAACAAGAGCGTTTTTCAAGCAGAGGTCTTCGCGATCCTGCAGACATGCAAAATGCTTCAGGATCGCTGTTGGGAGGGAGACATTAATATTTTTTCCGATAGTAAAACTACGATCAAGGCCCTATTGTCGCCGTATTGCAGCTCTCTTCTGGTGAACTCCTGTAAGGAGGAACTCAAACGTCTCGAACGTGCAGGAAACATTTCCCTTATCTGGGTTCCTGGGCACAGGAATATAAAGGGAAATGAAATTGACGATGAGCTTGCCAGGAAGAGGTCGGCAGAACCGGTTCCAGCTGTCCCCTTCTCAGACATCGGTGTCCCCTTGGCCGTCGTTAAAGGGAAACTACACAATTTTTTTCTAAAAAAAGCGCAAGACAGATGGAGGTCTGTCTCATCGTGTGCCATTTCAAAAGTACTATGGCCTCAATACGATATAAACAGAACGCTTAAGGTGATGGGAACCCCCCGCCATTCAATTTCCAAACTCATTGCGGTGATCACTGGTCACTGGGTGATCGGCACTCATGCGGAGAAGCTTGTAATTCCGTACAACCGCCATTGCAGAAGCTGTGGGGATCCTGCAGAGAAAGAGATTGTGGAACACTTTCTCTGCAAATGTCCAGCTCTGGCGGCTAGGCGCTTGAGATTCCTTAGCGTGCCCTTTGGGAATGACTTGAAGAAATTCTCCAGCCTAGATTTCTCTCCTCCACTACATCAACAGCACTGGATGGCTGTAGACGGTTTTTCTCTTCCCTAAATCTTTTCACAGGTAGTGGTCCACATTATGGTATCAAAACGGCACGTAAGCGCTACTTGGTACCTACCTAATTCCTAAACTTGTGGATCAACGTCAAAACGCACTCTGCTATTTGAACAAGAAGGCCGGCCAAATACCCAACGAAGGATGTAAATGCCAATTATAAATGTATTTGAGGATGTGCTTATACAGTCTGTGTCAAGAAAAGGAACCGCGATTATTCATGAAGTATAAAAGATATATGTTTAACATTTTTTTACATGAAATTATGTACAAAACTACGATTTACAATTACTCAATAAGCCGTATAGTCTTCATCGTCGAGTATAGCCTGGAATCTTTTTCATGCTTTGAACCAGGTTTTCTGCGTAGCTCGTCGACAAACAGGACTAGATTTGAACTTGACGCACGAATTGCTTTAAATCATGGACTGTCCTTCCGGAAAGATGCGTTTTCATAGATCTGGGGACCGGTGAAGACCAGTCCAATACTGTAACGCCATTTTCTTGTTTTGTTATTTCTCAATGTGTTTTTCTGAGAGCAGGGGTTTTGATGATGTACGACGGTAGGATATGTTTGCCTCCTTCAGTCGACGTTCGATGGTGTTGATACTCACATCTATTCCCTTTTTAGCAACAACTGATCGTACTTGGCATAGTTACAAAGAAAAGTTGGATGATCACTTTATCCTGCTTTTATGCCACTGCCACTTACTTCAACCACTCGCGATCGGAAAAGTCATCAACATTTTTGTACGCCTTATAGCGCTGATTCCACATCACAGCAAACTTTTTTGATTTTTTAATTACTTCTGTACCCGCGGCGAATGCGTGCATAAAAATACCGCCTCAAAACGCTTCGCGAATTAGCACTAGCGTCGCATCCCTTGCGTGGGACTATTATGCAGCAAAAAGCAGAACGAAATATGTATATCTTGTAGTTACAAGAAAAAAACCGGTTCTTTTCTTCTGACGCAGACTGTATGCCTAAATAGATATGCCTTAGCAAATCTAGACGACGCGAGCTGGTCCACATATCCCAGTAACAGTGCTCAGCTACCATTCATCTGGCTAAATATTTTGGAAGAAATAAACCCGTAAGTTGAGGAAATAGGCGAAATATTTCGAATAGTGGTATTCATGGTCCGAACGGGCTCACAAATCTCAAAAACTCAGATACTGAATGGAGACAGGGTTGGATTTGATTTATACGGAATATAACTTAACTGCCTAAAGTTAAATGTATCTAAACGTAACCCACTGGACGGCACCACGATCGAGGTATTCTGCAAAACGATATTTATGGTAAGAGTTTGTATGCATTTATTTTCTATGGAGCTACAGGTTCTTTGTGTAAAGATTTTGTGTGAGGGAAATTTTAGTCAAATTTTATGGCAAATCATTTTCTAGAGTATTTTAACACTCTAGCAAACTTGAAAATGAAATTTCATTCGGACTATCTAAAAAAGGGGTTTAAACACCCCTTTCGAAACATAAATCTGCACAAACTGTCCGAGGAATTTTCTGTTGCTTAATTGCTGCTGTCTGCAAGCATAAGTTCTGTGCCTGTCTTCCTAACTGCATTTATGCTAATGTTGTCTCCGTTTTCCTTTTCATTTCTTACATAGCGTGCTTGTGAATGTCATTTGACTGAGGTATGTGTAGCAGTTGATCTTATTACTTAAAATGAGTGAAATATAAATGCCTACGATAGTAAATAAATATATGCATGGACATCACATAGACCACATATATTTCCAGGTACTTTGGCAAAACTGAGAATATGTTGGTTATGCAAGGTGAAGTTTGCTTAATACTTTAATCTCTAGGTAGATTACTTCAATCTCATAGGTATAGCAGGAAAGAAAATTCGTTTGTTTAAGAAAGTTTTCTGTTATGTAAATAAATCAATTACACCCTCATTTCAGTTTAACAGGACACGCTTTCATCAAAATGAAATAATAGTTGTATTACATTGCTTTTATTACAAGTCTATTGTGAGAAGCTATACATGTTTATTGTGGTAACTTTAATTGGAAGGCCAAGCCATAGTAATATTGCATTTCTGTGGAACAGCTCAGGTTTACACAATTGTTACGCCCCAATGTGGGCGACACATATGAAAGTGTCAAAGTCGGAGGAAATGGCTAAAGTATTGTAATTTTTAAAAGTGTTTAGAGAAAAGCAAATGCTTTAATAAAATGGACGTGAAATTCTAAGTATCTGGGCAACTTGTGTGGAGCTATAGTTGCAACAGTCCAACTGATCACACGCAAATGCGGCATTGAAATTCAAAGCTTGTACCTATAGCTAATATCTACTTTCGGAAAAAGTTTTGAGCCAAAGCTTCAGATATGTATAATTATTCATTATATATATTATATATAATTGGCATTACGGCGGCCGCTAAAATTTCAAATAAAAGATTATAAATTCGTTTCCTGCACCTGGAGATAGAAGAATTTGTCTCCCATGACAGTGGCGTGACTTGGGTACGACCTTTAACCCGTAGTTAAGACAATCTAGGAGCATCTAGGAAGATTATATTTTGTCTATCTCGGTTACTTATTTAATGAATACTACCTTTGGGATTCAGCTGAAAAAATTCTAAATTTCCTTGCCGTTGCTTTTTCGTAGCAATCACTCATGGTGAAGCTTTCCTTTTCTAATTTCTGACATTCGGCTGCTTTATAAAAATAATGTTACTTGCCGAAGAGTTCTGTAAGCTGTGTTGTGTGAAGTTAGGAGAAAATTTCGCTAGCTGTCGTTGACGAGGTATGCAGCGAAATTTTCATTGGCGTCGAGTAAAATTTATATTATCTGGAATAAGGCGAAAGGAGAGTACGCGGCCTCACTGTCTTTGAAACAACTTTTCCAGATGGGACATTAATGGATAGAATTTTTCAAATATTTAGTGGTGCAATATTTTTTTTTACAAAATATATATTTTTTTTTAAAGCTTCATTCACAGTCAGATGTCTACAACTAACAATTGATGTAAAAAAGCTTTTTTTAAACTTGGATAAAATTTTTAGTCAAACATTTAAGAAATAAAATGCATAATGGCTTACTTTTTCAGAGTTCATAACCATATTTGAATTTTTTTCTTGATTTTAATAGTTTTAGCTACGGTAAGTCTTTTCTGAAAACTATCACAAATTTAAAACTTTTCTAATCAACCACTCGTGATATCCAATAGTTATGGGATCCATTTTTCAATGCACCTATTTACAGTTTGTTAAGTACTAATATCGAGCGTTTTTAAGAGCTTGAGAGCTTAAAATGATAATGCAAAAGGGAAATATTGTTGAATTGTCCAATTTTTGACTACTTTTTTCCAATAAATCTGAATAATAAATCTAAATGAGCCTAATTAGCAAAAATACAACGCATACGATGGCCATTTGGTTTCAATTCTTGCACGAGCAGTATTTTATAGGCACGTAAACTAAGATCCTTACGTAAAATTTTCTACGTAGTCGATAGAGAAAGGCAAACAAGTTGAGAACGAAAACGAATCAACACTTCGGGGCTTCTTTAATACTTCGCGCTACAGCAGCAATATTCTAATCTGTATGCACTTTTCTTTATGTGGTTGATGGTTTTTAGTCGAGAAGAGCAAAAACGATCAATAGCGGCACGAATTGTTTGCCGAATACTTATGTTGACCGTAAAATAAACGAAATGCTCTACGAACTTCGCGAAGATATTTTTTTAAGTAAATTTCCACAATTTGGAAGCGTATAGCCGTCACACCATAGTTCTCGAAATCGATAATTCTCATGCAGCTTAAAAAATATTTGTTTATTTTGTTCTAATTAAAATTAAATTTACTTTTTTTCAAAAAAATAATATGGAAAACACACTTTGTATAAGGAATTGCTCAGTCGACTTTGCTGCTCTTCTTACACCACCTTCTAATTAAATCAAATTATGGTATCATAAATGCTTTATTTTCAACGACAGATATTGGAAATCTTTTGAAAGAATTTTTTCTGAAATGTGAGGCTTCTAACTGCCCTTTGGAGGCGCCACAGAATTAATAAGAAGTAATAATAAGAGAAGGCGGCCGCCATATCCATATGGGCTGGTGCGTGACTACCATTCGGAACGTTGGTTCAAATCTCGGTGAAAACACCAAAATTAAGAAAAGAATTTTTCTAATAGCGGTCGCCCCTCGGCAGGCAATGGCAAACCTCCGAGTGTATTTCTGCCATGAAAAAGCTCCTCATAAAAATATCTGCCGTTCGGAGTCGAGTTGAAACTGTAGGTCCCTCCATTTGTGGGACAACATCAAGACGCACACCACAAATAGGAGGAGGAGCTCGGCCAAACACCCAAAAAGGGTGTACGCGCCAATTATATAGGTATATAATAATAAGAGGGCAAAGATCATTGAAATTGTAACCGATTTCCATCAGTGGAACTATTAATTTGGTCTACCTTAAATAAAAACTTGGATCTCATGACTAAAGCGATTTATTACCATAAACGTAGGTTCAGCGAAAGCCAGAGCTAGCGACAAGTGGACATACGAGTACACCACCACCCATAATTTCGTTCGATTATGTATTTTTACCAAGCAACATCTCCTTTTTAAATAATACGGACTAAGTACTTATATGAATTCGTTTAAGTGTTTGCAAAAGTATTTGATACAATATACAGTAGGGAGCAAAAGTGTTTCCATAGTTAACATTATCAACTTTGTGGGCCAATAAAGTGCAAACGAATGAAGCAAATCAAAAAAACTTTTTGTTGTAATAATATGTCTTTAAACCTCAACAAATTGCGGTATATGATAAAAACAAAACAGAATCAGTAAAATATTCAAACAAAAAAAAAAACCAAAACAACTCCCATGTGTACAATTTTGCACCTTCCGTTATTCTTACTTTTGTTTGATTTCTTAATTCTCTTTTCAGTAATAGACATGCAGTTTTACCATTATATGTTTCGTTTGTTCATTATTCGCTTATATGATCCAGAAAATCACGTGTTTCTTAATATTCGAAACATATTTGTTGATTTTAGCAATTAGTCTATAAAGTACCGCGAAAAAATGAAGAAGCTTTCGTCTGATGTCGAAAATAGTATTATTAGCCTAACTGAAAGTGGCTGTTCGACTCGTGCTATTGCAGATCAGCTTAAGATTTCCCATTCAGCGGTGTCCAAGGTCCAAAAAAGACGAAATGTTGCACCCAAAAACATTATTAAGGGCCGTAAACGCCTCTTAAAAGACTCTGACGCCAGACTAATGATGTCGAAAATGAGATCTGATAAGTTCCTAACACCAAAGAAGGCATCTATGGACATAGGAAAAGACGTGAGTCGGTGTACAGCTAGAAGAGCACTGGCTAAGATTGGATATATGGCAATGGTGAAACAAATAAACCAGCTCTATCCGAGAAGAATGTCAAGGCTCGATTGAAATTTGCCCGGGAACACAGAAACTGGACTCTAGATGACTGGAAACGTGTTATCTGGTCAGATGAATCCAAGTTCAACCATTTTCAGTCGGATGGCAAGCAATACTATTGGCATTGGCCCGGCGACAAGCTTCAAAAGCACCATGTGAAGCAAACCGTCAAGCATGGAGGAGGCAATGTCAAAGTTTGGGGATGATTTACTTGGTGGCACATTGGACCATTACAAAAAGTTTATGGTATAATGTTAAAAGAAGACTACCTCAATATTTTGCAAACCCAACTATCAAATTTTCTGGACAAGTGTGCATATCCCGAAGAGGAAATTACTTTTCTACAAGATGGGGACCCGAAGCACACTGCCAAATTGTCCGCGAATGGTTAAAAAGCCAAAATTTTAAGTTGATGAAGTGGCCAGCTCAAAGTCCCGACCTCAATCCGATTGAGAACCTGTGGCCAATCGTGAAGCGACGGCTCGGGCAATTTCAATCAGCGCCATCCAACCTAGACGATATTTGGAAGCGTGTAGAACTGGAGTGGAACCGAATTCCAAAAGAAAACATAGAGAAGTTGGCCAAGAGTATGCCAAACTGAATAAAAGGTGTAATAGCTAATAAGGGTCTGTGGACAAAATATTAATTTCATATCATATTTAATTTTGTTCTCTAAAGGTGCAAAATTGTACACATGCGAGTCGTTTTGGTTTTTTTTGTTTGAATATTTTGCTGATTCTGTTTTGTTTTTATCATATACGGCAATTTGTTAAGAATTAAAGACATATTATTATTACAAAAAGTTTTTTTGATTTGCTTCTTTTGTTTGCATTTTATTGGCCCACAAAGTTGAGAATGTCAACTATGGAAACACTTTTGCTCCCTACTGTATGTATATGTAAGAAAGATTGAAGTAGTATTAGAGAGTTTCCATGGCTTAAGCGGAAACAATTAAAGAGGCAATATAATCAATAATAAAAACGAGTAAGCAAAATCCTGCACGCAAGAATTCTCACGCAAGAGGCTTCTCAGACCTTCGAAAAAATACTCAGTAAAGGAAAATAAGCACCAAGTACTCAATACGGAAATTAATACAATGATAAACATCTGCTGGTTGGCTACTGTGAGTGTTACTTGCAGATACACTTATATACTTATGAGCAAACAAAGCTAATGAGAGCTTTTTTCAAGGGCTAATCCTGCCACTTATTTTTATATATCCTCTTAGTTATTCAAATATTATACATATTAAATGAATGTGTTTAAGTCATATGTGTACAAGTATGTATGTATGAGGTTGAAAATCTATATACATATACGTTGAATATACGTGTGTATATGTCAAGTTATAACAAGTTATAAAGAGAGAACAGTGATGTGCGATGAAATAGGGTCGCTCTTACTATTCACTTGCAATATGGTTGCTATTCCATTATTTATACTCTAATAAAGCTGCAAAACCATTGTGTCTAATATAGATAGTGCAGCAGAACGTAATACCATATATTTGCATGTTTTAAGACGCTGGTTTCTGGAACGGCATGCAGACGCTGGATCCTTATTCGCTGTCTTATGTCTATGCCATCGTAAAGCTCACACAGCTCATGGTTCTATAGCCTATGATACTCGCCGTCACCAACGCGTAAAGGTCTAGAAATCTTTCTCAGAATCTTTCTCTCAAACAGTCAGAGTGGCCGTGAAAGCATCTGTACCATACGCTAGGGCGAGCATGATGAGAACCTCATAGAGTGTTAGTTTTGTTCTTCGAGACAGGACTTTACTACTGAATTGCCTACTTAGTCCAGTAAAAGAAAAGTAAGAACTAATAGCGCGGTTGTTAAGGCCGATGATCTCAATATCATTGGCATGCGCCAACAATTGTACGCTTTTATAAAATATTGTGCCTGAACGATTTATTTCTGCGGCTCGCACGAAAAACTCGTTTAGTATTAAACGGCTTGGAGAGGTCCTTGCCAATTCTGATTACACGGTTGATATTGATCAATGTTATTTCGCATAGTCATACTGCGGGGATGCCAATTTCAGAACAAAATAAACAAGACTGAGCTAAAATAGAAACGACAGGAGCTTCGTTCTGATAACTTCGAGTTTATTTACTCAAAATAGTCACTTCTGGCCGCGATACACTGTTTTGCCCGATCTAAAAACTTTTTGAAAGAGTGTTTCAGGTCATTCACCGGAATGTCCTTCATGTCGGTGAAAGCCTTTTGGATGAACTATACAGACGCAAAATTTTTTCCTTTCATGCCCAAATGAAATTTTCCGAATAAGTAGAAATCACAGGCAGCCAAATCAGGCGAATACGGTGAGTGATTGATGGTTAAAATGCGATAAGCAATCACAAGAGTGGATCGATGAGATGGTGCGTTATCATGCAATAAGCGCCAGCTTCCTCCTTCGCGGTATTCACAGCGAGTTCGACGAATGCGGTGCAAGAAACGCTTCAAAACGCCAAGATTTAAAATTGCATTGACGGTTTGGCCTGTTGGAATGAACTCCTTGTGGACAATACCTTGGAATCGTCAAAACAAATGACCATCGACTTGATTTTCGATTTCTGTAAACACGATTTTTTGGGTTGGGGCTCGTCTGAGGCCTTCCATTCGGCACTTTGACGCTTAGTTTAAGTTATTTTGGAAACATCACGTTTCATTGCCAGTTACAATGTTGTAAAGGAAGTTCTCGTCTTTTCTCGCCTCTTTAATGAGGTCTTTCGAATGTTGAACTCTGATCAATTTTTGGTCCTCAGTTAACTTGTGCGGAATGAAACGGGCACAGATCTTTCGTAAGCCCAAATGATTAGTTAAAATGCGATAAATCGATGTTTTTGAGATATTCAACTCCGATAACATGAATTTCCACGATGATTTCGGTTCATTTTTGATAAATTTACGAACAACTTTGATGGAGATTTCGGTGATTACTGATTTTGGGCGGCCGGTATGTTCATTGTCATTTATATTCTTACCATTTCTGAAACTTATAAACCACTCATGAACGAAATAGACGATCATCGCCATATACTTTTTTCATCAATGCAAATGTTTCGGTAAATGTTTTACCAATTTTGTGGCGTACGTCTTGATGTTCTTCCACAAATGGAGGAACCTACTGTTTCAAGCCGATTCCGAACGGCAGATATTTTTTATGAGGAGCTTTTTCATGGCAGAAATACACTCGTAGGTTTGCGATTGCCTGCCGAGGTGTGACCGCTATTAGAAAAATTTTTTTCTTAATTTTGGTGTTTCACGGAGATTCGACCCTACGTTCCCTCTGTCAATTCCGAATGTTAGTCACTTACCAACTCATTCGGCTACGGCGGCCGCCCCAGCGCAAGAGTTAGGAAACTTATTTTCGTGCTGTTGAATGCAGCTTTGAAATCGACAAACAGAGCGTATGTGTTAGTTCTCCTTTCATTAGGTGTAACCAAAAAACATTGAGATCAGAAGAACAAATACACTTGAGATATACTTAACACAGGTGTCGCAAAAGTAATCATCAATTCGGTTTTTGAATAACTGTTTTACAAAATATGAAAAAAAAATGTGTTATGGGTTATGGAAATTTTTATTATGTGCTTTATGCGTTTTACAAAATACTCTATGTGATATAAGCTAAATAGGAAACTTTATCATTTTGCCTACAGCTTATGTATACGAGTATACATGTTGTTGACTACCTGTGGGCAAAAAGTAAGGTGAATTTATTTGTCAAACTTCGCGGGATTAAAATTTCGCTCTAGTTATTTTCTTCATGAGTTGGCAGCACTACTAATAACATCTGGGCCCACTTTCATGTGAATGTCATTATCAGTAATATATTTACGCTTGTGTTTACCAAACGACCAAGAGTGCATTTTTCGATTTTTACAAAATCAACAAGTTAAGGTAGAATGCTATGAATGCTTTTTTGATGAAGCATTTACTAGAATGTTTTTATTTACTTTTCCAATAATTTCCTACCAAAATATTATAATTGAAAAAGAAATAAATACATTAACAGATCTTGTCAATAAAGTTATATCTATAAAACGCACTGTATATGGTTTTTATTAAGCGACTTTTTTTCTTGTTATAAATACGCTTGACGTTTTTTCATCACGGGCCAAGGAGCGCTAAAAGCATTTAAGTTTTGTACAGCAGGTTGATTTCATAACATGCGTTGAGAGAGGCCCTATTCCATTGCACACCACTGTATTGCGTCCAAGAATACTGAATGAATGGTATATTCAGATAATCAAAAGCACCCTCACTTAATAATAACAACAACTACAATACATAGTTACAATACATATAACATTCTTTTTTCCATTTCATAATGCTATCAATTTTCACTATATTCCTTATCCTTTCATACTAGACTGGTTTTATAAGAAATTTCTTCATACACGTTACTGCAGACTAGATGCACAGCTGCACTTAATATCGATTTTATATTGTCCATTTCAATGAATATCAAATGTACAAGTGTATAAGTAACTATATGCATACATACATGGATCTAAGTACGAAGAGAGGACTAACAAAAGTTCGGCTCGTTATGAAAATATCAAAAATATAAAGTCTGAAGTGAAAAAAAACCGGAGATAAGTAAATCCAAACTTGTATCGTTTATTGGGATCTGTATTTTGTTTTAGATTTTATTTTTGCATTGTTTATTATTATTTGAGTGCGGATTAGTACTCTATGAGTGCGGATTTCACTTGGTCCATCATTAACCATTATACAAAAAACAAAAATCATTTTCTTAAGAAGCCAATGTAAAATAGGGTATTAATTCCAAAAAAAAATAATGAAAATACAAAATCTTTGGTGGAGATAGGCCCAAAAGT
>JAYXIM010033043.1:0-19944 GCA_037575425.1 Anastrepha fraterculus
CCCCTCCAACTCAACACAGCGATTTGTATGGTATAAAAGTATTTAAAATGTGCTTTAGATCCATTATTGTAGTGGTTGTAACATCGTAAAACATTCTCATAAATTTTAGAGGAGCCTGTCATGGCAGGCCTTGGCCGATTATAAATGCAGAACGTCGGGACATCACTTAGTGATCCATATATCAGGGGATTGCTTAGGTCGTTTATAATCTTGAAGTTCAGACTGGAAAGAGCGGTCAGGGGCGAACAAAACAGCCCAGAGGAGCATAGCTTTGAAATTGATTTCCAGTCTGTATATTTCGTGTTTTAGTTACTGATCTCAATAGGCGAAGCATAAATCTCACATTGGTTGGTTAGAGTGGTGATTCACCCAGAATCCAACTAGCGCTTCCGCCCCATTTTGTTGCCACATCCTCGTTACCAAATTGTTTAACAGTTATTTGCAGCAGAACTATATCCAACCTTATTAGGTTGTTGACGTCTAAGCCAGAAAGTTGCTCGAGACTCTCGAGCAGCGGTTTGCCCAGGGTTAACATTCTGTCCTTCCATAGGGCAGGGCATTCACAGAGGAAATGGGAGATTGTTTCTTTTTTTCTCCGGTTGTTTACAACTATGACAGTATGTGTTGTGAGGGATGCCCATTTTGGGGGCTTGTTCTCCGATAGACCAGAAGCCAGTTATAACTGCCGTAAGTCTACATGTGTCCCGTCGTTTCATGTTTATTAATGTCAACGATTGCTTGAGGTTGTAGGTGGGCCATAGCGTTCTGCTGATTTTGCATTTCGTCTGGTCTCTCTATCTACCATTTGCCATTCGAAGGTATTTTACAGAAATTGCATTCTTGACCGCACCTAGTGGAGTGAATACTGGTACTGCAACAGCGCTATTCATGGCAGATCCCCCTCTTGCCAGTTCATCAGCTTTTTCGTTACCTTCTATGTTCCGGTGTCCCGAGACCCAAATTAAGGTTACTCTATGGTTTTCACTCAAGTTGGTGAGGCTATTCCTACTTTGCTCCACCACTTTAGAGGTTGTTATAGTCGCGTCCAGCGCCTGGATTGCGGCTTGGCTATCCGAAAGAAATCTGCGATTAGTAACCTACAGGCTTCCCCAATTGCTAGTACTTCCGCTTGGAAGACGTTGCTGGTATTAGGGAGACGCACAGATTTTTCAATTCCAAGTCTATGAGAATATATACCAGCTCCAACACCACAATCCATTTTACCGCCATCTGTATAGACTGTGGTATCGAAGTTGTTTAGAGAGAATCCCTTATATATTGGAGAAAATTTGTTTTGTCATTTAGTGTTTTCTGAACGGAGATTCAAATCTGGATACTACCGAGTTGTAATTACGCACAAACCACTACGGCGGCGACTCTCAAATAGACTGAAAGATTTTATTGATGAATTTCCCATTTTCAAATATTTGTTTATTTTTCTATATAATATTTTTAATAACTAAATTTGGTTTAATATTTTTGTCTATATTTTCAATAAAAAAATGATTAAAAAATAAGATTAAAAAAATATTGAAACTGAAAATGTATGCTATGCCCTCTATGCCCTTGAAAAAAAGAGATAAATAAATAAATATATTATGCATCAGAACTAAACTTTTTCTGCCTAAAAAACCCAAATACACTTTCTGCTAAAAAATATGTAATCAAATATTTCACAACATATCAATCCTTTTTGTAGTTTAAAATAACATGGCTAGAAACCGCTTTTAGGAATATACTGCTATGATTTGTTTTGCCTATAATAATCAGTCTAATGCATCAGGCATCGAAACAAAATTGAGGAAAAATTTGACACTCCCTAATGCATATCGTTGAAAATTAAGAAATGTTGGACAGTCATCATAAATTATTTTCTTTATACGAAATACGAAAAAGATGCAACTCAAAAAATATTATCTATTTTTACCTCACAAAACTAACAGAAATGTTGGCCTTAATAAGAGTTAATTGTTACCGTTAACCTACAGGAGTACAGTGTAGAGGCGCACAAACATTTGCAAATAGCATACATAAGTGGCTATCAACAAAAGAGATTATTCCAATGAAGAGCGCCCGCATGATAAGCTTCTGCAATTTATGCCAACCGACGTGAAATTGCTTTTGACAGGATTTCAGTCGATATTTGTGCCTTCAGCATAATGTGACTAATATATTGAGTGCTGACAATATTGACCAAACGCCCATATTGAGTGCATCAGGCGTACAATTACTTAGCAGCGCTGGCGAGTCCCTACTTGACTTGTATGTGCTTGGAAGTTTAATGCTGATTAACAGAGCGAACGGCACGGAGCAGAAGCATGACAATGTATCATAGCAAATGGGGAGGCTGTAAGTAGTCGGGTTTGTGCATAGGCTACCAAATGTGTATGGGTTGCAAATGTTGAACTCCAAATGTAATTTTGCAGCTGCTGTTTTGCATAGAGGGCAATGTAGTAGTTGTGAGCTATATAACATTACCACTCGAGTGTGTAGCATTATTCTTACACACTCACTGACTACTTTTCTCAGTTTTCATCTTTGTACAAAATTGCTGTACCAGCATCTATGACAAATTGCTAACGATTTGCATATTAAAAGCATTAAAAATGCTTCATAACTATTCACGAATGCTGTGGAATAATAAAAAGCGGAAAGTGAATTATAAGTACGCATAAAAATAAGCCAACGCAAACCATCACCGCGCATAAGTACTACCAACTTTTTCCGCGATGTTAGTGTCAGGAAATCGTTAAAACAACTTTTTCGCAATTTTGTATTGTTTAAAATTTTGCAATGTTTTCGTAAAAAAACTTCTGCATTTTTAAGTTCAAAGTCGTAAAATTTTCTCGTTGGTAAAAGGACTTTATGAATTAACTCACTTAATCCAACAGGAAACATTTTTAAAAGCATTTTTATATTCAGCGTTTAGCTGCATAACTGGGATAAATGGTTTTGCTCGTGTAATAGTTGTTTGACATACTTGATGGAAATCAGGTACATAAGCACATATGCGGATAGTTATCGAATTCATGTGGAAGAAAACATACTACCTTTTTCACCTTCTCTCGCAAGGTGTATTCCAAAGTTAAGAGGTGTTTTATTTAAAACTTCAGACGAAATTTTATACAGAAATTAATTATTATGTAAGCATTGAATAATTAAAGAAAAAATATTGATATATTTATTGGTAAAGAAATGCGCAATGGTTCAAAATAAAGATTATCCTCACTCAAAATCTTGTTTTTTTATTTAAAAAATATATTATCCAAAAACAAACTTGAATGATTAATTTTGGGCCACTTTATACTTGCTCTAACCGCAATTAATTGGTTTAAACTACGACTTCTTCTCATTAAACCTGCTTGCAAATTATAAATACACTACTCTTTTTCTATAAAAATATGGTTCATACTACAACAAAAACTAGGATATATAACGCAAAGTGTTCGAACTTTGAACAAAATTTTTCAAACTTTCATCAAAACTTTCAACTTTTTAATCAGAATTTTTAGAATATTTCAGGGTATGCAGTTTTATAGTTCATTAGATTAGTTTAACAAAGAAGAGCAGCCCTAAATTCTGCATTACAATACTCTTTATGGCATAAATTCTGAAAAAAACCGTGAATCAAATTCTAAACAGCCTAAATTCCTGTCCGTATATATTCCGTATTTTCAAAATTCTGCAATAACAAAATAATGTAGAAATAGTAAGGGAATTAAAATTCTGTATGCAAAGTGTATAAATTCATGTATAAGTTCAATATAAAGCAAAACCTTCAATGTATGTACACTTCGAGGGAGGAAGGAAACAAAGCTTAAGAGTCATATATGTACAGTAGGAATATGCTCTCCGTTTTCAATCCGAAAAAGTCCGGCGCTGTTAAGCCGGGTGCGTATTGAGACCAGTGTAATTTGTTGTTTGTGGAGATGAACCACCACAGGAATATCGTTTGCTACGCTGTATGGCATATTGCGTCAAACTGCTGGAACAAATAATCCTCCCACTAATTTTCCTCGAAAATTCAGTGGTCATGATCGATCACCATTGGCAGTTACTTTAACGACTCTCACCGTTCTCGAAAAAAATAATGTTTGTAGCGCTCACAGCACACCAAACAGTTAGTTTAACTTCGTATAAAGGTTGTTTATGCGCTATTGAAAAGTGTTCAGAGCCCCAGAACCGACAGTTTGGGTTATTCACATAGAGTGTAGTGAGCGCAGCAGAGTTGAGATATTCGAATAGTTACTATATAGTACTATAGTCAGAATGCACGTTGACAATGCACGTTGAGAAATGACAGCAATTTATCCGAAAGTAAGCTTATTTACTCTTCGGAATTGATGCGTGTTGATGAGAAGTGGATATTGATCTTTGCAAGTGTACTCACAGGTCCCCACTACATCAGAGATCCACCGCCGAAATTTATTTTTGCAAAATATTCGGCTTCAAAGACAGTGCTGTGAAGCTCATGGCCAGCTACCTTGGTGGCAGAACGCAGAAGGTCAAGACCAGTAAATTAACACCTCACTCTAGATACGTACACACTGGTGTATCGCAAGGGTCTATCCTTAGTCCACTTTTATTCAGTCTTTTGTCAATGACACGCGTATGCTGATGATATACAGTTGTACTTGTCCAGTCGTATTGGTCTCGTTGAAGAACTATGTTTCAAATAAACAGTGATTTGTCTGCTATTTCTGTTTGGGCTAATGAAAACTCTTTATGTTTGAACGCGTCAAAGTCATATGTCTTACCTATATGTAATAGTGTGGAGTATGTTGACAATATCCCTAAGCTGTGGATAGGTACTAGTTCCCTTACCTTTATGGATAAGGTAAACAATTTGGGGTTTATTCTTAACACAAAACTTACCTGTGCTCACCATATTAATGGTTGTGGGGAATATTTATGCTACATTGCGTAAGCTGAGAGTCTCTGCACCATTCACGCAGGAGGAAACTAGGCGCAAATTAGTTCTCCAGCTAATTATACCCCTCATTACCTACTTTGAGGTGGTATACAGCAAACTTGACTCCACATCCTGCCATAAACTTAATGTGGCATTTAATAATGCCACGCGGTATGTATATGGGATTGGTAGACATGATCATATATCCACCTGGCGTACAAAGTTACTTGGCTGTTGCCTTAATAGGTAGTTATTTGTCTGCTAGAAATTGCATATTTATGTATAAGATCTCTCAGATACAACAAATTCATCGTTCCAACATTTAATTAATTGGCATCATCGAGATTATTCCTCATTAACGCTGTTAAAGTGTGGAGCTCATTACCCGACTCTGTGAAGGCTGGATTTAACTACTGGGCACAAGTCTATAATTACTTTAGAAGTGTTTGACTGCTTTGAATTAGGGCAACACATTTTTTCTCTATACATTCTAATATCTACTTTTGTTTTTTCTTTTCTAAAATCCTCTTTTCTTTTCCTACTACCAAAGCCTTATCTTCTTACTATTATAGTTATTTAAGTTACATAAATTGGATTGATTTATTAATGAGCTAGTGGATAAATTTAGACTAAGTAACTTTCATGTTAAAATCATTCTAGTTATACAAGAATATACTAATATTGAAGACCTTAGTCTTACTTTGAATTATTGATACAAATAAATAAATAAAATATCTTGGCTCTGAATACAAATCTCTCCAATACTTCCTAAAAAATTGGAAACTTATACATTAGAAAACTTAAAGATTTTTGAAAAGCTGTTTTATTTATTTTCAACTACCAGATCCTAAAGTGCTCAAAATATTATAACGAACGAAGTTTTTCGTCTCATTTTGTGGTCAGCCATAAGTTTTAGAGAACTGAATACTTCCCGAATGATTAAAAACTCGCCTTAACGTAGCCCACATATCACGTAAGCTCTTTGCGCTGTTTACTCTTTGTACTACTTAGGTACGAATAATTTTTCGCCCTTCACGGGTGTTTAAAAATTGTTTTCGTTCACGCTGATTATTTGTAGTTTCGTAATTTTCTTCTTTTTTTATTTCCCACGACACAATCACATCTTCCTATTAGACGGCCTATTTCTCGAAAAATTTTACCTTTTTCCGTTTTTGGAAGTTATGTACGACATCGAATTTGATATAAAATGGCAAAACAACTTCAAATTTCGACGGCGTGTATTTATTGTATATTAATTTATTTTTCATATATTGTATACCCTACGGTTTTATGTCGCCTCTGAATGATAAATGCTTTTCATAATTTTCATTAGGAATAGTTTTGGTTTTAGAAAACAAAATTGTTTTTTGTGATTTTTAGGCTCCTGAATTAGGAGAAGTGCCTAGAAATCACAAAAAGTTGGTATCGAAACAACATTTCGAACTGGACACCCACTTTTCCTAGGAAACAATATCAAATTTCATGTGTTGCTCAAATAATATCCGCCTTTTCAAACCCAAAGCACTTAAGCGCAGACAACGGCAATCTTTTTGTCATTAGTTCTTTGGCTGATGCATTTGAAGACGCTTTTTTATATACATTTTTTTTATTTCTGTCAGTTGTTTCGCCTTTTGGCACTCTACTTGTTGTCTACGCAAGCATTGGATAGGCAGTACTCGAATAGGCATTCGTTGAAAGGACCAACAGTTTTGTAGCAGCCATTGTACCGTTTCGTGATAAGAGGATGGGACAGAAACAGAAGTACATGGGCAAACTATTTAGTTGCAGAGTTCTTGCACTTTTATTGTTGTTTCCAACACAGATTGACACAGTCTAAACGCACAAAACGGAAGCGAGTCTGCTTCGTTCTACAACTTGTCGTTTCAAATATTATTTTCTTCCACTTGCCTTTATGGTATTGTACAATATAAAGAAAAGAAAGCAAGTAAGACACTTGACCATTATTGCGCCGGATGTCATTGTATACATCCAACTTTGTTGCGGTGGCGACTTTTTTCTTGATCAACTTTGCTCATTGTTTTGTTCATTCCATTTTTGCCGATTGGCTGTTGTGTTTCTAGTTGGTGCTATTCAAATTTCCCACAATTACCTATCACTCGCCAACAGTGTTGTTGTGCTCTGAAGTGGCAATAATATTTCAGTTTTGTATGTTGAATAGACAAAATTTAATTTTTTCCTCTATTTTATGACAAAATTTTATTGCTGAGTTTTATAAAAACGTTTTGGGGCTTTATCAGGATATCTCTCAGGATGTTTTGTAAAAGTATTTCTGGTGATAAAAAAGCAATAAAATCAAAGCTTTTCAAGATTTGTACTAGAAACAAATTTGGTTGGGGCTTACATGTTAAGCGGAAGAGATGCTGATACAATTAAATGAATGAATGGGATTATCAGTATCGTGAAAGATTTTTTGCTACTCAATGCAAGATCGGAGAGTAATCGCTGTTGTGGAAAATACTTTTTTATTTATTGGTATGGGAATAAGTTTCCGTCCTTTCTTAGCTTTCTTAGCTGACTACTGAACTATGGCAATTTTCAATTGGGTCAATCTATCGTTTTTCTTCAGGTTATAGCAGTTAAGATTTTCTTCGAGGTACCATAAATTTCCCATAAGCAAAGCATAGTTCATACGATTCAGGCACTCCAAAAATGAAAAAAGGGGTGCTGCTGATGTAACGCAAGCCAGAAAAGCAAAATTGCACCTGTGGTTAAAGGAACATCTGTGAAGTGTAAAATACGACTTTTGTATTTATTTTATTAATATGTTTTTTAAGGGGTTCGGGGTAGTCAGAGGCCCGAAAAAATGATGATTTTCCATCAGTTTTTTTTTTGCTGGTCAGTTGCTTTATTTTACAAAAATAAAAACATAGCATTAATAAATCATGTTTTGACTTGACTTTAGCAAAATAAAAAAAAATTAATAATTGTAAAAGTTACCGCTGTTTGTGTGGAGCTCGTTTCTCCAGAAGTCCCTTGCGGTGATCATCACAAGCCCTTGGAGATTCATCTAAAATCAATTGGACAAGAGAAATTAGTTTTATTAATAGATAATCTTGTGCCTGATCGAAGCTTTTTTTAAACTTACAATATGGTGGTCACAGGAAATATTTATCAGATTTTCGAGAAACGACCGACAATTAATTTTAAAAAAAATCGAAATTTTTGAAAAAAAATCCTAATATCAGGCGCGAGGTTTTTAGGTTTTTCAAATGCAGTATAAATTGTATTGAAATCTACCATGCGGGTTTTAAGTTACAGTGATCACCAGTTCAAGAAACATAGTTTTGAGAAAAACGCATTTAAAGTTTTACCATCGATTTTTGTAGAGTTATACGAATTATTTAGTTACTTCCACTGTGCCATCTACTCCTGGGCCATATAATAGTTCTTCAGCCGTTACAGCATCTTGTAAAATATCGATTTGCTGAACGCCTACGTAGCATTTTAGATATCTTCTCGAGTATTATCGTTAGCGCGCTTATCTGCCACTTTCATTCGTGCAGCTGCAGCGCATAGTGCATTGTTACCTATTTCTAACCACAGTCTTCAGCTAGTTCCTTGAGACACCTGACAATTTATTGGAATTCAGAGTGAGGGTCTTCCTGGTTCGCGCTTGATGTGCACCAGACTTCTTCACTTTTTTTCTCTAATTTCAATACTGATGGGTTTTGGCATACTCCGCTTTATAAGTTTTTCGTTGGAGGTCCGATTTTTCGGCCACCGGATTCACAAAGAAGAAGCAGGTTGTAAGGCAAAAAAAAAAAAAACTAGGGTCTGTCAGACTCACGCACGGTAGAAGTGAAACTTCTAAGTTGGTTGTTCCATGCATGGGAGCCCCGGTTTAGATCTCTCCCCCCTCTCTCGTGTTAAATTCAGGTTTTCATATTTTTTTGATATATTTATTTGATATATTTACTTAATATATATTTACCTTGGATTGCCATGTATTTCATCAGGCATATTGGAGACAACTATCTGTTGATGAGTCGCATTTGATGCGCAAGTTTGCGTCACATCAGTCTCACTCTGACTCATTTTGCCCGTAACTTAATTGTTCACCAACACACACTGAATTTCCTCTAAATAGTTACGCAATAAAGAAAAATCAATAGCCGTAATACGTATATTCCTTCGATTTAGCGATATTGTTAAAAACTATTAAGAATATCGCTTCGTTCAGTGCGAATCACAGGTCAACGCAATATCCTAACCTCGCTTCACACTTACTGAACGGCTGATGCACGGCGTGGGTAGTTTGCTATAGATCTCGAAAATTTGACAAGGTAATCAGAAAATATTCAAATATCAACTAGGTATGCATGTGGAAATAAATGTGTGTATTTATATACATATACTAGCAAACCCGGCCCGCTTCGCTGGGCACACTAAAATAGAATAGATATGGTTTAGAACAGAAAAGATATGGTTTTCATATTATTTATTTCTTTATTCTCATACTATTTATTTATTTATTCAATACCACGTTTTGATCTCTATCTCGAGACCCTAGTCACGGAGCGGCATGAAAAATACTCTGAACTAAAGCATTCACCAACAGCTTCCATTTGATACCCATATTGAACATACACATCCGAAGGTTACCTGAGTCCACGTTTTGACCTATATCTCGAGACCCCTGTCATGGAGCGGCATGAAAACTACTCTGTACTAAAGCTTTCACCAACAGCTTCCATTTGATACCCATATTGTACATACACATCCGAAGGTTACCCGGGTCCACGTTTTGACCTATCTCTCGAGACCCTAGTCACGAAGCGGCATGAAAAATACTCTGTACTAAAGCATTCACCAACAGCTTCGAATTGATATCCATATTGTACAAACACATTCTAGGGTCCACGTGTTGATCTCTATCTCGAGGCCCTAGTCACGGAGCGGCATGAAAAATACTCTGTACTAAAGCATTCACTAACAGCTTCCATTTAATACCCATATTGTACATACACATCCGAAGGCTACCCGGGTTCACGTTTTGACCTATATCTCGAGACCCTAGTCACGGAGCGGCATGAAAAATACTCTGAACTAAAGCATTCACCAACAGCTTCCAATTGATATCCATATTGTACAAACACATTCTAGGGTCCAAGTGTTGGTCTCTATCTCGAGGCCCTAGTCACGGAGCGGCATGAAAAATACTCTGAACTAAAGCATTCACCAACAGCTTCCAATTGATATCCATATTGTACAAACACATTCTAGGGTCCACGTGTTGGTCTCTATCTCGAGGCCCTAGTCACGGAGCGGCATGGAAAATACTCTGAACTAAAGCATTCACCAACAGCTTCCATTTGATATCCATATTGTACAAACACATTCTAGGCTCCACGTTTTGGTCTCTATCTCGAGGCCCTAGTCACGGAACGGTATGAAAAATACTCTATACTATAGAAATCATCAACAGCTTCCATTTGCTACCCATATTGTACAAACACGTCCGAAGGTTACCCGGGTCCACGTTTTGACCTATATCTCGAGACCCTATCTACCAATAGGTATTCAAACTATACGGAAACCATCTTCAATACCTACTTAACAATGTGTGTAAGTTCGGTTTAATTCGGTTTAAAGACACGGCGGGTCCACGTTTTGGCATATATTTCGAGACCCTAGTCATCAATAGGTATGAAAATTAACCCGTATTAAAGCACTTAACTACAGCTTTCATTTGATATCCATATTGTACAAACACATTCTAGGGTCCACGTTTTGGTCTCTATCTCGAGACCCTAGTCACGGAGCGGATGGAAATACTCTGAACTAAAGCATTCACCAACAGCTTCCATTTGATACCCATATTGTACATACACATCCGAAGGTTACCCGGGTCCACGTTTTGACCTATATCTCGAGACCGTATCTACCAATAGGTAACTATACGGAAACCATCTTCAATACCTCCTTAACAATGGGTGTAAGTTTGGTTTAATTCGGTTTAAAGACACGACGGGTCCACGTTTTGGCATATATTTCGAGACCCTGGTCATCAATAGGTATGAAAATTACCCCGTATCAAAGCACTTATCAACGGCTTTCATTTGATACCCATATTGTACATACACAACCAAAGGTTACCCGGGTCCACATTTTGACCATTTTCCCGGCAATTATTCGAATTTTTCTCACCTTTATAACCTTCCCTAGACCTCCACGAATAATTCAAGACCAAGATAAGATAAATCCGTTCAGCCATTCTCGAGTTATAAGCGAACATAGGGACAGATTTTCATTTTTATATATATAGATGTATGTATGTAGTACTATAAGTGGCGCAAAACTAATCACCTTATGAGAATATTTATAATTTTTGCTGTTTTGCTTGTATGTAAATATGCAAAAATTCAGTAAAATCGCTCAGGCTCCACTGGTGTGCCAAGTAGAAGATTTATTATTGCAGCATTCAGCAGACACAACAAATGACACTTGCTGTCATTTTGTGATTTCGCCTTGTCATTTAAAGTGTCTGCCAATGTTGTACTACAAACACACGAATATCACACGCATATCAGCTATTGTTATAATAGTTTTTGCGTTTTACGAGTACTGTTTGTATGCATTGCTATAATGGCCATTGTTACTCCTTCGCTAACTGTCTTTTTCCCATGAGAATGGGTTTGTGTTCGCACGTATGCCTAAAACAAGCGCGCAATTTTAATGCGTTGCGTTTGTTTGGTATTGTCTACAATTGTGACGCTTTTGTGTGCACTACTGTGGGTGCACAAATATTGACTGTACAAATTCTATTTTCATTCTATTTTCGATTCGACGCTATGTGAGTTCCCTGCAGGAAAAGGTACTAGTATCTAACTGATGCAAAGCAAGTGAATTTTACGTGCTGACCGGCTTTCGTATTAATCTGTTGTATTTTAAGGGTCAATGTCAAAGGAAGATACATTTTGTTAAGCGCTGCATTTATTTTTCGCTAATTCGGAACCAGTGTTAGAGATCTGCTAGCCAAGGTACTGGACCAATGCAGACTGGCTTTGATTACTGTACTTGTTTTGTTTGGCTTTGTATTGCCAAATAAGCGCTTTGAACGTTGTCATAACAATCAGATGATTCGTAAAGGAAAAAGGAAACAGAGATATTAACCATATTCAATACTACTACTACTAATACAATTTTCACTCATATGTTAACTAGAAGCTGTAATATTGCAATTTTTTCTTTTAATAGTAAACATGTACAAGATAAAACTCAAATCACCCCAACGACGAAAGTTCTAGATGCGCGAATTATATTTAGATCGACAAATTAACGACAGTGGTATGCAATACCTAATGTGAAAAACACTGCTGTGCTATTTGAAATTTCGTCGTACTTCAAAGTAAAGCTGCGATTTGGTCTCATTTCATATATTTCAGTATTGTTCTATATATTTTTGTTAGTTATCGAGGCCAATCAAACAAAGCCAGCCTGCATTGGATCTGTGCTTTTAGTTTTTACCTAGTTTTCATAGAAACATAGAAGTTGCTCCTCAACACGTTGTTAGGATTGCACCAGCGATATTTTCCATTGCCCAAATTTAAAATTTTTTGTTTTGCTTGTTTGTTTACTTTGTCTATATTTTTGCTTTCGCGCGTTTCCATATGTTTTACATTTGTGCGAAAAATCTATTTTGTGTGGTATGTATTTTGGACGAATATTCTTAGAACAAGGCAAACAAAATTATAAGGCAGCAGGAATCTTTCACAACTCTCAAATTATGTAAAATAAAGCTTTCTATGCCCTTCGGGTAAACTGCTCCAATACCCACCCAAGTGTTAATTGACAGGTGGTGTCATTTGATTTTTTGTTTCTCCAAATTCTGCATATGGCGTAGAGCGATTCATTGTTATAGCCACTTTTAATCTCTATAGTATAATATAGTACCACCCCATTTTTCATATAAATAAACACCTCCCTAACTTTCCGTACACGCGCAACATATTTTTTTTAGTTCACACGCAAAATCCATTACGTTGCACTTTTATAATTTTTATTTAATTGGTAAACATTTTTGTGGAATTATGCAAGTACATTAACACTTTCTTTGCGAGAAAGGTGTTTACGTTTCCTGTTTACCAAATAATTTTGAAAAAGTAATAAACAATTCACTAGAATTTACCTAATTTCACTGAATTACCTGAGAGAACTGAGAACTTACCTAGTTCAATTGCTTACTAAAATAGTTAATTAACGAAAATGCCAAGAGCGACATTTTTTCTCAATAAAAGACTTGATTTGTTATCATTCTTTGTCTTTGCAACTCAGTCTTAGTCCTAAACTTTTTACTGCATCTTTGTAATAATTATAATAAAAAAATTAATAAATATATTTTTTTTTATTAAAAAATAAAATAAGAACTTTTTACTGTTCATCTGTCGAAAAAGCGCCACTCAAAGAAATTTTACACCAATGAAAAAACACAACTAGTAGCGTTAAGTAATGAGCCTGAACGTCTATGAAAACAATTTATATTTCACTAGATATTTATTAATTAAAAATTACGCCACCAGTCATTATTTTGAATGAATGTTTAAGAAAATTCATTATTGGATGTTATTCAGGAAAGTACCTTTACGATGACATTCAGTCACCGCCAATTACAACTCCACGTTAAGGTTGCCTGTTTTTTTATAGAATGTAAACGAAACTATGGCTGGTGTCTCCTCTTTTAGCACGGTAAGTTATATGTTCAGCTTAGGTACAGACGTTTAGACTACCCAGAAACGCGGTAAGTTAGGCTGAAGAAACTTCAAACAGGCAATTCTGAATGGTGCATAACGATTTGTTTGCCAGAAGTTTTCAGACAATTAAGGAAGCCCAAGTACGAGATCTCAGGTATCGCTTTACGCAAGACAATTTTTGGAGCACTCGAAAGATTATGGGTTATCCGCCTTACAACTTTGAATTGACATCTCATGATTTCTTTATATTCCCGAGTACCAAATGCGAGGTCAACGATTTTCAGCGCTTGAAGAAGCTGTTGAAGCTTTTAAATAGCTCGTTTTTAAGGTATCCACTTCTGGGTGGTAAAATTTATTAAAGCGGAAGTGTTTTCTTCGAAGAATGAATCCATTTAAACTATTATTTTAAGGTGTTTTCATTATTAGGATAAAAATATAAATGCATCCTTCGTAGTAAGAGCTGCTGAACCGAGCTGACACAATCTATACAATGTCGACACCATCGGCCTTAACAATGATCTTGCTATTTCTGTCTTTTCCATTCTGGCTAAAGGAGCAAGGCGAGTGGGTTTGACCGAGGGTAAAATGAAGTCAGTGCATCTCGCCTTAGCACTAGCCTGTCAATATTTGAAAAAGTAGAGGACTTTGTCTACTTGGGAATCAGTATCAACACCGATAATAACATCAGGCTTGAAATTCAAACGAGAATCTCTCTTGCCCACAAATTCTGCTTTGGACTGAGTAGGTAATTGAACATTAAAATCCTCCTTCGATGAACTAAAGCTACATTCTATGTATAGGTCTCACATCATACCCGTCCTATGTAATGGTGCTGAAGCATAAACGATAACAACTTCTAATGCTATGGCACTTGGAGTGTTCGGAGAAAGAGGCTGAGGAGAAGTTATAAATTATGCATAAGCAAGGGCAAATATTTCGACGATGGAATGAATAGTTGTATGAACAGACATGGACATAGTGCAGCGAAATAAGATTCAGTGACTCTGCTAACTAGCCCAAAGGATACCGAAGTGTGAAATAGTTCTATGATATTGGAAGAATCAAACGAGAAAGGACTTAGCTTCACTTGGCATTCTTAATTTGCGTCTGTTATTATGCGAAAGAAATGACTGGTGGCTTTTGTTGAACTCGGCCAAAATTGCTTAGGCGGCTACTGCACGATGTACAAAATGCAATGGGTGGTCCCAACGTCAGACCATTAGGCGGCTCTCAGCTATTTTAAAGGAATAAGTTGATTGGCTGACATAAGCGGGGTCATGACAACGGTTTGTTTATGAAAAATATTAGACTATGTTCGTACGATAAAAATACTGCCATTACTCATATTACTGCGATGTCTTCTGAACAGCGACTGATTTGACGAGTGTGTGAATACGTGTGAAATGAAGTGGAACATTTCTCCTTTTGAGTTCCCGGTTACGTAGCAACCGCCGTTACTCTCACAATTTCGCTTCGGATGGCCAAACCTGGTAATCTATCAGCCTTCTGTTACTGCGCCAGTAAAGAAAAAGAAGAAGCATTTATAGCGGCAAAACTCACTACTTTGAAAACGAATCTACTAACTGAAGAGTGGTCAAAGAGGTAGACAAATTGAGTTACAAACTTTCAGCAAAATAAATTCTTCAAATAAAATGCAAAGAAATTCTTTTACCACTTATGCAACCTACATTTGATAGAAAATGGGAGAATTCAATAAACTGCCAAGTTTCTGAGCTCAATACGTTCGAGCACGCAAAAAAAATCTCATCAATATAAAGAAGTTCTTTCGCCAACTTCATTTTTCTAGGTCACACTTAAGGCAAAGTGTCCGTTTTCTATGAACACTAGCTCAATTTCGTAGTTTGCCTAACGATACGGCCGAAATATTAATGTAAAAGCTTCTGCATGTGTGTCAATTTACCGGACATCCTTTTCTGGGTCATTTGTCTTCTATGTGTGAGTGGGGGTATACGAACGCAACTACATCTTCATTAGCTACATGACATCTGTGACATCAATGAATGAATACATTTATGGCAGTGTTAGAAAAGATCCTTTGAGGGTGAACATTTGTGGGCGAATGTACAAATACATGCACATATACCAGAACATACATTCAAATCACCCAAAAAGCTTGTATGAATATTTATACACACACATATGCATCTATATGTCTCTATCTGTGCTTACACCTCATCAAATATTTATTCTTCTTTGCGCTATACTAACACATTTCCCATTTTACAAGCCCATAAAAGTGACGCTGACAGCTTGATTTTTATGGTGCATCAGTAGCTAGGCAAAAATCGCTTAGGCGAATACTGCGTCAATGAAGAAGAAGAAGAAATAAAATGTTTTCATTGCTTTGACTAGCGTATTTGAGTTCATATATATATATTTTTAAATATTTATTTCAAAGTTGCATGGGGAATGCAATTTATTCATTGCTTTATAAACCTTCACTTCACTATATTCTCACGCTTTAAATGGTTACAGGATTACTAGGATCGTTTTGGCTTGTTTTTAGCTGGCAGTTTACCGACCCACACATAAATGCGATTTAGTTGTGAAAAAGGGATGCGTGAGTAAAATGGTATATGCACGTGAAAAAATTTGTATATCAAAAAACACCCGCTGACATCGGCTTACGGAGGCTTTATAAAAGCTAAAATGCAAAATTTTTGAGTAACACAGCCAAGACCCAGCTAGCACAAAAGATGCCATTATGATCCACCACTACTTTTTATTAATCGAACCATCATGATTAGCACCACTACTGTGTATTAGTTGAACTATCCTGATATTTATTACGATTTACGGGAGCTAGGGGTTTTTGGACAAATCCAGTGTGACTACTGTCAAACGTAATACATACCGTTGGGTGCGACTTATGGGAATCATCGGCCCATATTTTTTCGAAGAGGAAGCTGGCCTTAATGTAACAGTGAATGGCGAAAGCTTTCGGGCCATTATAAATACATGTTTGATACCGGAAATTGGTGCCCGCCGTCTCCACAACATTTGGTTCCAACAAGACTGCGAGCAATTTATCTGTCGCCTCGGACCAGTGGATTGCTCAACAAGATCGTGTGATATCACACCTTTGAATTTTTATTTGAGGAGGTGTGTAAAGTCTAAATGATTTGTGGGCAAACCAGTTTCGAGTGAGAGATTGGAAGCCAACGTTTCTAAAGTTATTCACGAGATACCGATAAATGGTGTTACACAAAAATAACAAAGATTGCCAAATCAATTTGAATTTTCGCTGTTTTAGTGCAATTTAAAATTAAATACCTCTAAATTGATCACTGTTTCATAATAAAATAAAATAATTTTATAATTATAAAGATTTAAAGATATTTTTTCCAGAAAATCACTTCAGGTATTAGAAGAGTTAAAGCTTAAAAAGTCAGCATATAAATATTAAAAAGAATGAAAACAGTGTATTTGGAAAACGATTGGGTTAATTTTGGGAATATATTGGGAAATAATAAATGGTGAGAAAATACCTTTCGAATAATATAATTGGCATCTAAATCGAATGTCAGATTGATACTAAGTTGAAGTGAATGCCAAATTGATACTTCAAATGTCAACTACATCTTTCCGCTTTTGACGCTCTACAACCTCTTTCTTCTACAACTCGCAAGGCGGCTGCATGTGACCGCTTTCGTTGTAGTTGATTGCATATTAACATATAAATCTGCTATCGTCAAAAAAGGCAAAAATAACGCCAATAATCTTATTCTTTGATTCCGCTGATAAAATTTTTAAACATTTTTATGTAGGCCTTTAAAGCATAAATTCTTATCCAGTGGGGAAATAATAGGATTATTCCTGCGGTAGCATTGAGCAATTTTTGTTAGTACTCTTTTCACATCGCTCGGAAGAGCTTAAAAAAAGTTGTGATCTACTTTCTTTTAATTTTACTCGTACTTTTCTTAGACTAGGTTAAATGTTAAAGACCGGAGAAGACCCACTTGCATGAAAAATCATTCAAAATTATTTGTGATACCACTGAAAAAGAAGAGAAAAAATAGTCCTGCCCTAAATGCTAAGAAAATATTATTCGAATCCCGCTATTTCGGGACTAGGCAAAAATAGTGCCGTAATCCCGACATCAAAATTTTATATTATTATTTGTTTATATGCTTTCAGTTATTGAAGTTTTACTCGTACTAAAAAAGTTACGCCTATGAGTAAGTTAAGTCCCGGAAGCCCTGGACTATTTTAAAAATATCCTGAAATTTAACTTTTAAACAAATGGACGTTACCTGAACAAAGGCTCCAATTTCTTTATGCTAATCTGTGTCCGAGCTCGTGTAAAATCACCATTTTCAGTTAGACATAAATTCTCAATAGGACATAAATTCTATAAAACCTCCAAATTAACGACAAATGTTTCTAAATTGAAAATCACAATGCATAATTCATGTGCTAGCTTGTATATTGATGGGAGATCGTACCCTTGTCGCTGCCCTTTGCGTCCTTTTATGCGTACATTTTTTATCACCATCAGTTTCCCAGTATTTGACATCATTTTTATTACTGAAGTGCAATACTGTTGTGTGCTATTAATGTCACATCCTTTTTACGCCTTGATTACACTGGCGCATTAGCATTCAAATACCCACATGGCTGGCTTTTACAACCACACAGTGCCTGCGACGGCTGCTTTGTTGTGTAAATGCATACATACCCGTATGTAAATATGTACGAGCATGTATGAGTATGTCATGCCAGCTGTACGCACCCCCAGAATCATGGCTGCCTCTGCCAACTGTCGGGTGCCATGCACTTTAATTTTTTACAGTCTATTTCCTTTTGCCAGTTGATGTTTAATGTTGCTGCTTCGATTTTTATCGTTTTCATTTTTGCTACATCACTCGTTGCAAGCTGCACTTGCGCACATACTCATACATACACATACTTGGTAGAGTATATTAGTTTACCCTCAATCATGGCCCATGCATCTTGTACACCCTCATCGTTTTTCACTTCATCTCACACGTTTTCCCCTATTACCGCTTGTCCTGCAGCTTCACTAGTAGGCCCATTCAGCGGCGGCGTAAATCTTTTGCCTTTTTATCATGAATTTTTCATTTTACTTCTTCGCTTGTATATTGTCACTACTCTCTAGTGTCAGCGCTAAGGTTAGTTTGCCCTCGATCAGGACGCGCATGTTGAACTTTGTTCCTAATTTTTTCAATTTATTTTCTCTGCTTCGTAGTTGATTGCATTTGGAGAGCGCGGTGTTCAATTAGCTCTCAGTTTCTTTTTCCCTTCTTTTGTCTTTTCTCATTAATCAGCCTGTTTTTTCCCTATTAAAAGTCATAATTTAAATTACAATTCTTGTTAGTTAGTTAGTCTCTGCGGTACTTGGTTATACCGAGAGTGTTTGAAGAAGGCGTTTAGTTTTAAATTGGACATACTTTCTTTTCAATTTATCAACGTTGGTGGTGTAAAAAACTGCTAAGCTGTTAGAATCAGTACTGTGCCCACATAAGATTGAGCACTGATGCACTGTAACTGTACGTTTTTTTATAAAATGGTGAATTTGTAGGAAGGATTTGCTTTGACATAAGATTTTCTGCTTTTTCATTTCATTCCAGGAAGTAAATACATAGAATCCAAAGCAGAAGCTAAGCCTTTTTAAACTTATTAAAATTTTTTTGTTAATATTTTTTTGCTGGTTTTTTGTTTTGTTGCTTTTGCTATAGCGTACGCACAAAGTAAAAATGAGAATGATAAAAAATTTATAAAAACATATATATGGGATATAGTTTATATAATAAAGGCACAAATATACGCTTTTATCACGAAACACAATCGAGCTCGTTTGAGTAAGCGCATTGCGGTAACCATGACCTCGGGCACTTTGAAAACTGAACAATAAGAACATGTGCAAGGACAACACACATACAGACTTATTTATTGACAATGAGTGTGGGAGCTGTGTTTCCTTCTGTTGTTTCGGAAAATAAGCAAACGAAAGGATGAAAATTGTTTCGCACAACTTTTTTAAAGTAATAAACACACTTTTCATACTTTCTTATATATTTCCAGTACATCGGTAAGCGAGTTTCAAAAAGCGTTTATTGTTTGAATTATTTAATCATTAAATAAAATACCACAACATTAATACTAAGGCGGCTATTTTTATTTCTGGCTTTGAGCATTTCTAGTATTGTCAAGCGCCATATGATGATTCCATTTTAAAGTTTGACAAATTTTACCATAAACGCATTCAGCTTGTTTTGATGTGTGAAAAAATTACATCGATGAACTAAAAAAAAATAATTATATTAGAAAAACTGGTAC